>NKZH01001772.1:171479-184534 GCA_002370695.1 Metschnikowia matae var. maris | reverse complement strand
AGTATAGTATAGTAGTATAGTATAGTAGTATAGTATAGTAGTATAGTATAGTAGTATAGTATAGTAGTATAGTAGTATAGTATAGTATAGTAGTATAGTATAGTATATTATAGTCATAGTTATAGTAGAAGAGAGTAGAGTATAGTAGAAGAGAGTAGATTATAGTGTAGTAGAGTATAGTAGAAGAGAGTAGAGTATAGTAGAAGAGAGTAGATTATAGTGTAGTAGAGTATAGTGTAGTAGAGTATAGTAGACTAGAGCCTTTTAGGCATAGTAATAGTAGTAAATGGGAGAAGTAATAGTCAGTAAGAAGTTCAAGTCATGTTTCGTAAGTACACCTTAAATATCCCCGAAACTATATTCCATTAAATGTACACTTGTATCATTATCTTTGGCCTGTTCACCCTATGAGCTTTTTACTCAGATCAACGTAATTTACATACAGTATTTTTCATAACTATTGAACTTGTAAGGGTTCATGATAATGTATGGATTTGAGATCGAGATTAAAAACCATTCTTTAAACTACAGAAACAATATCTGTTTACTACTGACTACTGACTACTTAATATTACTGCTGAGTTATTTGTAGTATCTTGACCCCGTGTGTTGACATATTATGATTGTTCAGAATCATTTCATTTATTAAAGTATGGTGCAAACGCTCATAACCAGCCTCAAGAAGAGTGAATTTGAGAAAGAGTGAGTGAAAGAGTAGGTGTACTAAGGCAGAGTGAAGCTAATGGTCACAAAAACTATACTCTACTATACTCTTACTCTTATTATATTCGTGCTCTTGTTGTATAATACTATACTCCACTACTCTTTGTATATTCGTACTCTTACTTTACTACACTATACTATACTATACTAAAATATAACCCTGGCTATACTATGACTCTACTATGACCTTGAACTTCACTCTAGTTGTAATTGAGCCATTGTAAAAATCTAGTACTATTCATTATTGATCTATACACTATTCCTACACTATTTATATACTATTACTATTTGTTAGATTCACACTAAGTAAAACACTAGCTGTTGATGCAGTATTATGAGCCTAGGATTTCCGAATCCCTATATTATCTACTATAAAAGCCGTGATAAGACATTTGGTCATCAGAGCTTCGAATATTCCCATACAATACTTCCCGTTGTTCTGGTCGTTTCTCTCAAGGGTATATAAACCTCTTCCTTTCCTCTCTTTGAGAAACCATGAACGAATACAAGTTTAGGACAGCATACGTTATAAAGAACATAACAATACTATACTATACTATACTATACTATACTATACTATACTATACTATACTTTTACGCTTATTATATTCGTACTATACTATACTACACTACACTACACTACACTACACTACACTACACTACACTACACTACACTACACTACACTACACTACACTACACTACACTATACTCTTACGCGTATTATATTCGTACTCTACTATACATAATATTACTCTGGCTATGACTCTGACTATGACATCACTCGAATTGTAATTGAGCCATTGTAATAGCCTAGTAGTATTCACATACAGTGTTTTTCAAAACCATTCAAATCAGCACTACAAAATGTTTCGAATCAAAAATACAGAATGGTTCAAACCACACTAACAAAATTAAACAAATCAATACACATATTACCACCCCAAACAAGGAAACCAGTTCCAGTTCTAGTTCTAGTTCTAGTTTTAGTTCTAGTTCTAGTTCTAGTTCTAGTTCTAGTTCTAGTTTTAGTTCTAGTTCTTGTTCCTGTTCCTGTTCCTGTTCTAGTTCTAGTTCTAGTTCTAGTTCTAGTTCCGTTCCGTTTTAACCTCTTGATTGATACTGTAAAACACCCTAAGTGTAAGTACATATGAGAAAAAAGGTCCATATTCAAGATTGAAGTATTATTTTTTTTTTTTTTTCAGAATATTGAAGTCTTCAATGGATGAAAGTTGATGTGGAAAACATTCCGCCATTTGGTTTGAAAGAGTTTGCGAAGGGGTACGATGATACTTCTGAATATGGTGACATACTGAATATTGGTTCTAGAAGACCTTATTCTATCTCTCCCCTACCTCTCCCCCTGTGTATAAATGAATTTATTTTTGAATCTCTATTTGTCCAACTCCCTCTATTTCTCTATTCTATTTCTAATTATTGGTGCCTGGTCACACTACTATACACCATCTCGTATATCCATATCCATAGCTTCTTTCTACCACTACATATAGAAATATATGAATTAGTGAATTTAGAATACTGTGAAAGTATTACATTGTAATTATATGAAGGTTGATGTAGCTTTAATGCTAGACACATCTGGTGTAAATTGTTGTCCGAAAGTCACACCAATTAGTTAGTTACACCAATTATGGGCTATGCACTACCTCCTTAGCTTGAATAAATTGGTTCGATTAATTTTGTTAGTGTAGTTTGAATCGTTTTGCCGTGCTGGTTTGAACCATTCTGTAGTGCTGGTTTGAACCATTCTGTAGTGCTAGTTTGAATAGTTTTGAAAGACACTATTCGTATACTTTTATTTACTATTGATACACTATTGATGTATTTATGCATTATACCTTACTGATACTATGTTTATTAGTGGACCCTCAAAGAGCGAAGGACCGTTTGTGGTTGCAGATTCTGGGTGTAGAAATGGTAATAATGAAAGTTTGAAGTAGTACTAATACTAATGAAAGTTTATTGGTACTAAAACATGAAGACACTGGAATAGTACTGAGACATAAAAGGTTAGTACCAAGAGGTAAATTAGTACTATGAATGAGGAGAGATGTATTCCTAATAGTTAGTACTAGTAGCTAGTAGTTAGTGGTTAGTACTAGTAGCTAGTAGTTAGTACTAGTAGCTAGTAGTTAGTGGTTAGTACTAGTAGCTAGTAGTTAGTGGTTAGCACTAGTAGCTAGTAGCTAGTAGTTAGCAGTCAGTAGTCATTGCTATTATAGCCATTGGAAATAGCAAGATCAGACCTATCCCCTTGAATTTTCTCGTAGCAAATAATGTAAATGAAATAGTGCTGGAATCGTTTATATGGTGTAAAAGTAATAAGGTGGTATGGACATTTGGTTTGCACTGCGTTCGGTCATTGATTATGATGGCCCTTTCTTTAGAAGTAATCATCACCATTTTGTTCTGATAGAGTTTTTTAAGGCCACATTTCTCTTCGATAGATATATATAAACCACACTAGTTACTTTTTCTGTGAAGCCATCAACGAAAAAAATAGATAGCTTAATATTTAAAGCTCAACAAGAATCTAACATTTTAACCACAGTTTATGATTCCACAGTAAATGATTCAACGGTAAATGATTTCACAGTGTATGATTTCACAGTGTATGATTCCACGGTAAATGATTCCACGGTAAATGATTCCATAGTAAATGGTTCAACGGTAAATGATTTCACAGTATAGAGTATTCTGGAAGTATACCACACAGTAGTAGAAGTATTTAGTACCCAATTACCATGTTCTTGAGACTTGAAATATTTTTGGAGACTTCAAATATTTGTGGAGGATAATATCTTCTAACTATAATAAATGAGAGATTGGGAACAGAATGTATCCCAAATACCGTCCAAAAGAATTAGAATCGATATATCAAAATCATGATTGAACAGTCTTTTTGAATACTATTCAAACCAATAAGGCAATATATTTCAAACCAGACTAACAAAATTCAGCAGACCAATAATTGAAAAAAAAAAAAAGTTTCGTACTTGCAACTAAAAAATTGGTCTGAATCAAGGATTTGAAAACAACCTGTTTATGTGAAATCTTTATGAAGTATTTAAAACAGTAAGTGCTCGAACTATTGGTTTTCTTTAATTTTGCTATTGTGGCTTGAACATTTTTGCCCAGCTGATTTTAGTACTTTTGAAAAACACTGTATTAATGGCCACCGTTGGTTTAATAGGGTACTCTTAAGAAGGGTTGCGAAAATGCGGAGGGGATAACTACTTCTTATATATTGCAGGAATTGCGGCATTTTATGAAACACGTTTCAGATCATGCTGTACCACAAACGCATTCCCATCTATAGTCATGCAGTACCTTATTCCAAATATACTGTAGTTTATAGTAGTGTATAGTAGTGTATAGTGGTGTATAGTAGTGTATAGTGGTGTATAGTAGTGTATAGTAGTTTATAGTAGTGTATAGTGGTGTATAGTAATCTAGTAGTAGAGTGCGTAGTAGAGTGTAGAGTGTATAGTAGAGTGTATAGTAGAGTTTTCAGTACTGTATAGTAGTGGATAATGGTGTATAGTGGTGTATAGTGGTGTATAGTAATCTAGTAGTAGAGTGTAGAGTGTATAGCGGTGTATAGTGGTGTATAGTAATCTAGTAGTAGAGTGTAGAGTGTATAGTAGAGTGTATAGTGAGTGGGTGTTGTGAATAGTCACACCTGCATATACCCCCAGGATGTACCGATTTCCACTGCGAAAGCGTGCGCTGCCCAAGCACGCCAGCCAATGGCGCGGGTTCTTTTCCGCTTAGACATAACTTGAAAAACACCTACTCCAGGCGCACCAGAAAAAAAAAGCAGCCCTTCTCCGGACAACCTTCAACATACACCCTTTCGGATTCTGACGCCGTCTGCATCGCTACTTCACTGTTTGCGCCGCCATTATCCCCCGTTCACTACCGTACCGATAAAAAAACCCCATCTGGTTCTTTTGTCATTTGCATTGGAAGACATATAAGATCTCCTCCTCTTTGGCGTCCTCCAAAAGTCTCCGCATCGTCCGTTATTTTTTTTTGTGTGTGTGTTTTCAGTGTTCCATTGTTTATTCCATAACCGCCCATGTTTAGCAGCAGAATAACCGCCCCTGTGGCCAAGAAGGCCGTGGCTGCTTTGGCCACCGCCTCCGGTTTATCCGCCTCGTACGTGTTGTACCAGGACTCCGTGACTGCCAGTGCCATGACTGCCGCTGAGCACGGTTTGCATCCGCCAGCTTACGGATGGTCCCACAATGGCATGTTCTCCACGTTTGACCACGCCTCGCTTAGAAGAGGTTACCAGGTTTACCGTGAAGTTTGTGCTGCATGTCACTCGTTGGACAGAATTGCCTGGAGAAACTTGGTTGGTGTTACCCACACAGCCAGCGAAGCCAAGGCATTTGCCGAGGAATTGGAGTATGATGATGAGCCTGATGATGAGGGTAACCCAAGAAAGAGACCTGGTAAGTTGGCCGACTACATGCAGGGCCCTTACCCTAACGAACAGGCTGCCAGAGCAGGCAACCAGGGTGCTTTGCCCCCTGACTTGTCGTTGATCGTCAAGGCCAGACACGGTGCATGTGACTATATTTTCTCTTTGTTGACCGGTTACCCTGACGAGCCTCCTGCTGGTGTGCTGTTGCCTCCTGGCTCCAACTACAACCCATACTTCCCTGGTGGTTCCATTGCCATGGGTAGAGTTTTGTTTGACGACTTGGTGGAGTACGAGGATGGTACTCCTGCCACCACCTCTCAAATGGCCAAGGATGTGACCACCTTTTTGAATTGGGCCGCTGAGCCTGAGCATGATGAGAGAAAGAAGTGGGGTTTGAAGGCCATCGTGGTGCTCTCGTCGTTGTACTTGCTCTCGGTGTGGGTCAAGAAGTTTAAGTGGCAACCCATCAAGAACAGAAAAATCACCTGGAACCCTCCTAGAAAATAGTTACATAGAGCAATCATAATCGACATTATCTGATCTTGGTCCGAGTATAAATATACACAGTATGCGAAGACACCAGATCCGTACATTGAAAAATCAGTACACCAAAATTAATTAAAAACGGTACACCCCGATACACCTCCGTACACCACATTCTTTATACACTAAACCCGTACACCACATTTGGGTCACGTTATATAACATCCGTACACACTAATTTCCAGAGACTACACCAAATCCTAGACTTAACGCTCACGCTCATAGTAAGATATATTAGGGAGTGTATTTACCACCAAAATAGTAGTATACACGACTTAAAGTCACTTTGTTTAACCCGCCAAGTTATCCTGTAGGGAGAACTGTAGGGGTAGGGGGGCATAGAATTTCGAAACTGTTCCATTGAATAGCCAGACTGCATAGTACCTACCAAACCCCCAATTCACGAAACAATTTAACCACGAATAATAGACAACAAGAGGAAAATGTCTCAGAAGAAGGTTCTTATATGCCGTCCGGCTATTCCAACCGGCGAGTTCGCCGCAAACGCGCGCCTTTCGGCGAAGCACGCACCCTCATTGGCTAAGCGCCCCCGCCCGCGGTAGAATTCCGCCGAAACTCCCCGCACATGCAGGCACCGCAACCCCCGTCTATATAAACAGCCTAGTGCGCTCTTTTCCCAAACCCCATTTTTTACAACCAATTCTCACCCACTCTCACTAATTCTCTCAAAACAAAAAGGAAAATACCTCTTCCAATCTGATTTACTGATGGCAGGAGCAGCACCCAAAAAAAGTCTGAATCCAGACATCCAGGAAGATATTCATGAAATCACCAATGAGAGTATTCAAGAAAATATTGAATCAAGTGATAGATCCAATAAAGGATCAAATGATAATTTGATTAATGGAAACGATCGAGGTAGTGTTGTTGGTGGTGGCAATTTTGCTGGTGGAAGTTTGGATGGTGGTAGTTTGGATGGTGGGTTAAAAAGTGGTATGGATGCACTGGTGGTTAATGCGGAGAACTCATCGTTATCCACTGGAGGAGGCCATACAATTGTTCTGTCCAACATTGCTCCCAATAGCTTTGTCATCAAACTCACACTCGCGTCATCAATCTCAGGTTTCATGTTCGGTTACGATACGGGGTATATTTCGGCGGCATTGGTACAGGTGGGCACGGATTTACTGAATAAGCTTTTGACGTCGGGAGAAAAAGAGTTGATCACTTCCGCCACTTCACTTGGTGCGTTGCTTGGAGCCATTTTGGGTGGAGTATTGGCCAACTTGATTGGCCGTAAGAAGGTGCTCTTGGGTTCCAATGGTTTCTTTATTGTGGGGACTATTATTCAGCTTGTGGCCAAGACTGTGTGGACGATGATCGCAGGTCGGTTTGTCCTTGGCTTTGGTGTGGGTTCGGCTTCATTGATAGCGCCGTTGATGTTGAGTGAATTGGCTCCTTCTAAGTATAGGGGTCGGCTCATTGTTACCAACTGCATATTCATCACTGGCGGTCAGTTGATTGCCTACTTCATCAATTGGGGTCTTACACGTGTTGCTCACGGCTGGCGTGTATCGGTGGGACTCTGTATGGTTCCAGCCGTGGTTCAAATGGGGCTCTTTTTCTTTTTGCCTGATACTCCACGGTATTATGTGATCAAAGGAGACTATGAAGAGGCCAAACGGGTTTATATGAAGACCCAGAGCAATGCATCCAAGGAAATGGCTGATGCTGTGGTGCAGGACATGATAGCATCCAACTCAACGGTACCTGGAGGCCCAGTGACGCAGATCTTGCGTTCTATTAAGATCATTCATACCAACCCAGGCAATCTCCGTGCACTTATCTTGGCATGTGGACTTCAAGGAATCCAGCAATTCACCGGTTTCAACTCGTTGATGTACTTTAGTGCTACGATCTTCGAGACCATTGGATTCCACAACCCCACGGCAGTATCGATCATCATTGCGGCCACCAACTTTGTGTTCACGCTCGTGGCGTTGTGTATTATCGATGTGGTGGGCCGTCGGCGGATATTAGTGTTTGCCATTCCTGGCATGTGTATCTCGTTAGTGATTTGTGCCATAGCATTCCATTTCCTTGGCATCAAGTTCGGATCTGGCTCCGAGGTGGTGGTGGAAACAACAGGCATCACAGGCTGGGGCGTGGTTATTATCATTGGTATGGTGTTATATGTGGCATCGTATGCCATTGGAATTGGAAACTCAGCATGGATCGGCGTGGAGCTCTTTTCCGATGTCAATGTACGTTCCGTGGGAGGAATGTATGCCGCCGCCACCAACTGGGCAGGCTCATTGGTGATTGCATCCACGTTTTTGACAATGTTAGAGAACATCACGCCTCCAGGAACATTTGCGTTCTTCGCATGTCTCTGCTTCATCTCGTTTGTGTTCGTGTACTTCCTCGTGCCGGAAGTATCTGGGTTGGAGTTGGAGCAGACCAACCAGGTTTTGGCCACGGGTTTCAACGTGAAAATGGCAGGAGAGATGTCCAAGGAAGCAAGACGTCTCAACAGGTACATCCAGCGCTCGGAGCCGGTCTAGACTTAGCATATTTATTCATCATTCATCATTCATCATTCATCATTTATCATTGTACCTACTCAGTGTACCTACTCATTGTACCTACCCAGTGTACTCATTCAAGTAGAAATAAAGACCAGTATAGTACAATCATGAGTCTATCATGACTATGTTATCTAGAATCTAGAATCTATGGACCACTATCAAATGTTCATCTGCATCCATCTCCATATATTATATGTATATGTCTAACTGTACATCCCTAGCTATATATATAACTATGTATATAAACATATAGAAGCACTTGAATCTTAGTCTGTATACAATGTTTTTCACAAATATTCAAACCAACCTTCCGATTTAAGATTTCAGAATATTGAATTCTGATTTAGAGTCCTACTGGTCACATAATAGTGGTAGACGAAGTATGAATGATCCATAGTTACTTTGACCTTAGTGAAGAGAGGAGAGTACTTGATATGAACAGTACTTGATATGAATAGTACTTGATATGAAGAGTACTTGATATGAACAGTACTTGATATGAAGAGTACTTGATATGAACAGTACTTGATATGAACAGTACTTGATATAAAGAGAGTAGTGATACCCCGGGCTTACCCTTCAGGGTGTTTAATATAAATTGAACGAGCTTGGTGGTTTCAATGGCCTTAGCCACAGCCTCTTCCCTGAACATGTTGAACACCACATGATCCTTCCATTCTACCGACGATTCCCCTCCATATTATCTATCCTCTGGATTCTGTTTCCGACATCTCTAGTGCTCCTAACTTCGTCAATGCAGTGCTACAGGAAGCTGGTACCGCATCTACCTCTGTGCAATATAACGACGGCACAGATGCTGACAACTCCTCCGTCACGGTTGACAGACACCCATGGTGACTCTGACCGTGATGACAATTTCAGTAACTGCGATGACGATACTTTGGGTACTCTGGGCTCTCTGTCCACTCCCCTATCTGTCCACTCCCTTCTCTGTTCTTTGGCATAACCGGCTCGCCAACCCTGGTCAGACCCAATTTCTATGTCATTTGGTTTGAAAAACTCTGTGAAGGAGTACGACACTTTTTGAATTACTGTGTTGTCTATTTTGGCTAATTATGGTTCCAAACTTGTTGGCCCCTAGTTTGAATAGTTTTGAAAAACACTGTAGTAGAGTAGAGTAGAGTAGTAGAGTAGAGTAGTAGAGTAGTAGAGTAGAGTATAGTAGAGTAGTAGAGTAGTAGAGTAGAGTAGAGTAGAGTAGAGTAGAGTAGAGTAGTAGAGTATAGTAGAGTAGTAGAGTATAGTAGAGTAGTAGAGTAGTAGAGTAGTAGAGTAGTAGAGTAGAGTAGAGTAGTAGAGTAGAGTAGTAGAGTAGTAGAGTAGAGTAGTAGAGCATAGCAGTATAGTAGTTAGTGTTAGTTCCACCAATATATATACTGGGCTCTATCCATAGAGTTATATGAATCACATACACTATGAATGTCATACTGCCGGTTCAAGAATTTTAGACATATTTTGACATAACAACATACCAGCTACAATCTCCTTATGCCTTGAGTCATTAATGTGACCCACCCAATTTGCTCTTTTGGAATCATCAACGAACAGACAATTACCCAAGTACCAGAAATATCATAAATATCATTAATATCATATTCTAGTGAATTATCGATCTTCAATGGCCAGTATCCTTTTTCTTTTTTTTCAATGACTAGTATCGTTATTTATTCAATGACGAGTACTATCGTTCCCAAGTAATTAGTGAAGATTCCTATTGAACGTATTCACTTTAAAGGCCGGCGAGTGGAAGAAGCTCTTGAGTTTCTCCTTCATGCCAAAGTACGTGTGCTGAGGGAAGCACGCCGTGTATATATGATCTTGGGATTAGTAGTGTGGAGGGTGATCTGCGACTGCGCACCCCACCAAACCACTACTCTGTTACTGTTACTATTACTATTACTGTTACTACTACACACTACACACTACACACTACACACTACACACTACACACTACACACTACACACTACACACTACACACTACACACTACACACTACACACCGATACAGTATTATTCGAAACAATTCAGACCTATGCGACAAAATGATTCAGACCAAGAAGACAGAATGATTTGGACTACTTTAGCAAAATGTTTCGGACCACAGTAGCAAAATTAAATAAACCAATAATTCACTAATTACATAGCCCCTCCCAAGCTGTTGTATATGGGATAACAATAAAACCAATTCAGTTTCGTATTGCAAGACTCCCAAATGCAATACATATATTAGGCAATCCTCCAGAGATTTAAGATTTCAGAATATTGGAATCCAATGAAAGTTGGTGTAGTTGGTGTAAAGCATTACGCTATTTGGTTTGAAAGGATGTGCTAAGGGGTACGAAACTTTGTGAATTATTGGTTTGTTTAATTTTGCTAGTGTAGTCCGAATCATTTTGTTTTCTTGGTCCGAATCATTTTATCGCGCTGCTCTGAATCGTTTCGAATAACACTGTACTAGTAGATACATTGCTATAGTCCCTAGGTCGCATAATAATTCTAACATTTCCTCGTTGTACTGCATATAGAACCCGGTTGGGAAAGTATAGGGTTTTTTTCTTTTCTTTTCTCTTCTTTTCTTTTTTTTTAAACAAAAAAACTTTAATAGTATAGTTCCAATCATTCTATCTTTTTGGTTAGAAACTTTTTGATACGCTGGTTTGAAGGGGTTTGAAGTTGTCACTTTAAATATGTGACCCTATATCTTGGTGTACGGGTTTACGCGTTTATATATCAATCCGATCATGATCATACTTTACTCGCAAGAAAACATGTCGCCACTGCAAGAACTACCGACCGTTCCAAAACAAAGAGAAATGAGTTTGGCCACTTCTTCCGATCATGTGAGCTCCAGTCACGTGAGCTCTAGTCATTTGGGCTCTAGTCATGTGGATTCTAATCATAAGGGTTCTAATCATAAGGGTTCCAGTCATAAGGGTTCTAATCATGAGGGTTCTAATCATGAGGGTTCCAGTCATAAGGGTCCTATTCATAAAGATTCTAGTCATAAGGGTTCTAATCATAAAGATTCTAGTCATAAAGATTCTAGTCATAAAGGTTCTAGTCATTTGACCCCTGTCACCCCTTCTTCTTCTTCTTCCAAACTTCAACCCATTAATCGGTTCCGTAATATGCAGAAACTTGGTGATTTTGAAGTGATCAAGAAAATCGGTCAAGGGACTTTTGGAGTGGTTCAAAAAGCAAAAGATCGCAAATCGGGCCAGGTGGTTGCTCTAAAACAACTCATCAATCATTCTGCAAAAGAAGGCTTTCCTATTACAGCATTAAGGGAAATTACTATCCTTAAAAAACTTCATCACGCCAATATCCTTAAAATCATTGGTATGATCCATGAGGAACCCAAGACTGCTTCTAGACAAGATTTAGTATCACAAAGAGGCGTTTTTTATACCATTTCTCCCTATATGAGTCTGGATTTGGTGGGTTTACTTCAGAACCCGGCTATAAATATGACCCAACCAATCATAAAGAGCCTCATGCTTCAAATGCTTCAAGGAATCGAGTATATTCATGCTCAGAAATACCTCCATCGTGATATTAAGGCGGCTAATATCCTCCTTGACCCTCAAGGCGTGGTCAAAATAGCGGATTTCGGCTTGGCTCGTTTATACCATGGGAAAACACCTGTGAAGGGCAAAGGCCCGGGCGGAGGAGAACGTAACTATACTGCTTTGGTGGTTACGCGGTGGTACAGACCTCCTGAATTGCTTTTGGGCGAGCGGAAGTATACTACCGCCGTGGATTTATGGGGAATGGGCTGTGTATTTGGTGAACTCTTTACGAAAAAGCCCATTTTGGTGGGTTCTTCCGATGCAAACCAAGCTCAGCTTATTTTTGATTTGGTCGGTCCTCCCAATAAGGCCACGTGGCCCGATGCTTCTCTCCTACCCAATAAACCGGACTTAAACATTGGGTTGACGTGTAAGAGAAGCCTCGAGGCCCGCTTTGAGCCGCTCATGGGTGTTTTGGGAACAGATCTCTTAAGCAACATGCTTACGCTAGATCCTCATCAACGGTACAATGCTCTGGATGCTCTAGACCATGAGTATTTCCGAACGGAGCCTTTGCCGGTCTCGCCCTCGGAAATCCCCAAGTACGAGGAGAGCCATGAGATTGATAAGGAACGGTTTAAGCGCATGAGAGCAGCGCCTCTGGGGCCTACTCCTGCATCTAAAATGCCCAAGATCGACTCCCGTCTGGCTCTGCAGATCCGTACCGGTGACCGTCCACACCCTGTTCGGCCCAATTACTAGGAATTCAATTACTAGGAATTTTGGGTGAGTTTCTTTGTGTGTTGATTTCTTGAGTGGTGAAAGTTGGCGAAATTCATTGAAAATGGTGCAAGTGATAAGAAAACAACCAAAAAATACTTGGAAATGCATTGAAAATGACTGAAAGTGACTGAAAATGACTGGAAATGACTGAAAAACCATCAAAATCCTTGGAAATGCTTAAAGAGTCGAAAAAAATCATTGAATTTCGTTGAAAAAATCATTTAAATGGAAAAAAATTAACCTTGAAATCATCGGAAACAACTGAAACTGTTTGAAATCATTGAAAGTGATTGAAATTATTGAAAATTATTGACATTGATGAAGTTCAAATGTCAAGAAAGACCCCAAAGTTGAGGCAGAGACAATACTTATATGCCATTACAGGCACACAGATTCGAGGCCCGAAATATTGGGAAGGGTTTATAAGCTTCAAGGTTCCAAAAGAAGCACATTCTGCATAGGGGGGGGGGGGGGGG
>NKZH01001772.1:110807-171395 GCA_002370695.1 Metschnikowia matae var. maris | reverse complement strand
GTAGTCCAAAACCGAAACATCCTTTAATAAAGACATTCCGTGCAGTACAATACAATACATGTGCAGCTAGTTCCTATTTCTCCAGGATTCCACGTCTCATCTATCATTCAATCCGTTTTTGACAGATAAGTGGAGTCGATTCATATTATAATAGATAAGTGGAGTTACGTCAAATTAAGACTGAATTAATGCTTTCCTGTTGAATTTTACTCTGTCTACTCTGTCTACTCTGTCTACTCTGTCTACTCTGTCTACTCTGTCTACTCTGTCTACTCTGTCTACTCTGTCTACTCTGTCTATGTATAGATCTTATAGATCAAGAGAGGGGGGTGCGGGTTTCAGACCTACATATAGACGGGCAGATTTTCTAGATTAGATGGGCCTGTGTCCTGCATCGCCGGCTTCGGATCCGTCGCGCTTTGCAGTTGGTGTATTCCCCCGGTTTGCAATTCCCCATGCATGCTGACACCCACATATATGTACGGCCCTGCAACTCCCCCCACTAGCCCCTAAATGTGAACTATAAAAGGAGACCAATTCCCGCACTTTTTTGCCTTTCACATTTTTGCCTTTCCCGCTTTTCTCTCCCCCCCCCTGCTTTTCCCCTTTACCATATTATATAATGGCAGCCCTAGACGATTACTTCTCCGTGCAGGTCTTTTTCATTGTACTACGGGAAACCATTGAGCTGGCCATCATCATTTCCGTGCTCTTGGCTTTTCTCAAACAAAGCTTCCTGCCTAAGACTGAGTCCAAAACGGAAGTTCAAGCCGAGGCGGATGGAGTTTTACTGTCTGTTACTCCAAACCGTGATACTCTGAACCGTGATACTCTAAAAACTACTGCTCTAAACCAAGCTGATGAGGTCAAACGCCAGAAAGAACTTCGCAGACTCACGTGGCATATCTGGGTTGGCGGCCTATGTGGGTTTCTTGTGTGTTTAGTGGTTGGGGCCATAATTTTGACGGTGTTTTACGTAGTGGGTAATGATATATGGGCTCTTACTGAACACTATTGGGAATGCGTGTTCTCGATTCTTGCCAGTATTATCATTTCCGTTATGGGCATTAAGATCTTGCGGGTGACCAAAATGCAGCAAAAGTGGCGTTCCAAATTGGGAAGAGTCATGAAACAATATTCGAACATTGAGAACTCCTCAAGTCAGGCCGCTTGGTCCGAACGGAACGCCATGTTCCTTCTCCCTTTTGTTACAACCCTCCGTGAAGGTCTAGAAGCCATCGTTTTCGTGGGCGGAATTGGTATCAATGATAACACGTCCATTTGGTCCATTATTAACGCCACCGTTTTGGCTATGGCTATAGGTACCTTGGTGGGCATGGTATTGTATCGGTCTGGGAATACGCTCTCGTTGCGGGTGTTTTTGCTTACGTCCACATGTTTTCTATACTTGGTAGCGGCAGGTTTGTTTTCCAAAGGGATCTGGAACTTCGAGCTCCAGCGCTTCATTGATGCATGTGACGGCTTTGATGTTAGTGAAACGGGTCACGGGCCGGGCTCGTATGATATTGCCACCAACGTGTGGCACGTGAACTGTTGCAATGGAGAAATCCCCGAGGATGGCGTGGGCTGGATGCTTTTCACCGCCATTTTCGGTTGGACTAATAGTGCCACTTACGGCAGTGTCATTGGTTATAACCTCTATTGGGCGGTGGTGATTGCAGTTTTTGCTTCACTTGCATATGAGGAGCGCAAGGGGTACTTGCCAATTCCGCTTTCGTGGCAAAAGAAGAGAATAGAGAAACGCAACTTCATGAGGCTTGAACCTGATCAGACCCACAGTCAAGAAAATCAGGACAATCATATTCAGGACAATCAAGGTATTCAAGGGGCTGTGCGTGGAAGCATGGATTCAACTACTCCTTTGAAGACACCTTAACTTACAGGTTAAGTGCAAGACCAATAGAGTATTCCAGGCAATTCTGGTAATACAATTCGAAGGTTAATTTAAGACCAAATGTCAATTTAAGACTACAAGATCATGTCAAGATCAAAAGGTCGATAGGTCAATCCCAAGACCAAAACTCAGTTTTGTCAATTGTCAATTCTGTCAATTCTGTCAATTCTGTCAATTATGAGGTCAACTCTAAGACCTAAAACCAGCAGACTACTTGCTTTCATCAGCATTCTATGGTCGTGTTCATTCATTATGGAGGTCATGTCTATATAAATATGGTGGCTTAATATGGTGGCTTGGCTTTAAGCAGGACCATCGAACATCTGGTCCACAGAGCTTCCCAAATAAACCCTAAGGGTCTTCCTGGTGGCAGGGAGGATTCTCACCTTGACTAAAGGATCGGACGAATGGGCAATTCGTTCATATGCCTGGAACCGGTGGCAGCCGCCAAACGCAAAATAATACTTTTTGCCTTGCTCTTGAACAAGAAACACATCGATCGGGGGCAATTCGCCTGCGGTTATATCTTCAAGTTTGCAGGTGGCAGACTCTGCAGGCAAGCCGTTAAGGGTGGAGGTCATGGCCTCGATTTTGGCTTGGTCCAAGACGGGTGGAATGGGTCTTCTGATTTGGCTCAAAGGCACAGTTTCCGTTTTTAGGCCTGAAGATTGCAAAGACATTTTTGGGATTACTTGAATTTTTATTTTGGTTGGGTTGGGTTGAGTTGGGTTTGAGTTGAGTTGATGGAAAAATGACTGGGATCCAGCAGTGCTTTTTATACTTGGAATGAGTTTATAAGCAGAGGGTCTGGCCCGGTATATGCAGGTGCTTATTAAGGTGCGAAAGCAACAGTTGCGAAACGAAAAAAAAAAAGAACATGTGAATGAGAATGAGAATGTGAGTGTGAGTGTGAAGAATTGAGAAATTGAGGATTCGAGTGGTAAGTGAAAAAAAAAAAATCAATGGTAATTTGAAAATGGTGATTTTTGAAGATGACAAAATTTGAAGATGACAAAATTTGAAGATGACAAAATTTGAAGATGACAAAATTTGAAGATGGTGAGAATCGAAGGTGGTAATTTTTAAAGATGATGATTTTTGAAGATGTCGAAATTGAAGATGTCGAAATTTGAAATTTGAAATGGGGTGAGTGAAATTAAAAGATGATGAAAAATGGGGGAGTGATGTGAAACTATGGCTTGTTGAAAAATTGAGTTTATCTTTAAGTCCATGAAACATCTCCACATCTTAGACATTTATTCAAAGTCCTGAATACTAGTTACCATGGGTGGAGAAAACCTTGAAAGACCTTTCAGAAGTACCTGGAGCCAGAAGACTAGTAAAACTAGTGTATTACAAACCGCACTGGTTGAGTGGATTGAGCCGTGTTAATACTCTATTACTATTGCTATACTCAATAATAGAAGTCAGCTCATCTCTCAACTCAATATAAAAGGACAACCACCAAAAAATACCACCAAAAAATACCACCAAAAAATATCACCACCAAAAAATACCACCAAAAAATATCACCACCAAAAAATATCACCACCAAAAAATATCACCACCAAAAAATATCACCACCAAAAAATATCACCAAAAAATAACTTCACCACCAGACCCACCAGTACTACTAGATAGTACTAATTACTGGCTACTAAATAGTACTAATTACTGATTACTATATAGTACTAATTACTGACTACTACATAGTACTAATTACTGACTACTAAATAATACTAATTACTGACTACTAAATAATACTTATTACTGACTAATATGTTCTTAGGTCACGTGGATCACCTAGACTTGTTTTTACTAATAGTTCTTAAGAGAACAGAACTCTAATTCTTCCATCTTCAATAAAAAATAAAAACTGATTCCCACTGGAATTCACAAGGTAATGATCATCAAGCCATACCAGATCATCAATCTCATGCTCTGTATAATTAGATATATGTATCCTTTTCACCATCGCAAATGTGAGTATGTGATACATTTGTTAGGTACAATGTTTTTTAAAAGTATTCAAATCAGTGGGGCCAAGTGTTGGGAACCATACTAAGCAAATTCAAACAACTCAATAGTTGGAGAAATTCCTATTACTGTTTTTAATACTTAATAAAGATTTCACATAAACAGTTTATTTCAAATCCTTGTTCGTTACATCTATGTCTACCATATCTATGTCTACCATATCTATGTCTACCATGTAAATAACAGTGTAAAGTATATTACTACTAGTATAGAGTAGTAGTGGTAGTGGTAGTGGTAGTGGTAGTAAGTCAATATGAGTACATAGAGTAGTACATAGAGTAGTACATAGAGTAGTACATAGAGTTCGACATACACAATAGTACTAGTCAAATCGTAAGTACGAACCTTTATAATCGTACTGGAGTTGTATATATAAGAATACGACCCTGGAAACCCCACGGATATAAAATTGGCATATATGTTGAATTCTTATTATGTCTGGAACTCTAGTTACTATGTTCATTTGTCAATTTTTCCTTAAGCAAGGAATCGGAGCTGCTTATATACCTCTAACAAGGTGTCACATATAGGTTAATAAGTAAAACCAATTCATGTTCCATCCGTTTTGAACCTTTTGGTACTGCAAGAGTCCAAAATCAAATGCATTATATATGAAGCAATCGTCCAGATTTCTTATTTCATATTTCATATTTCTTATTTCTTATTTCTTATTTCTTATTTCATATTTCATATTTCTTATTTCATATTTCATATTTCTTATTTCATATTTCTTATTTCTTATTTCATATTTCTTATTTCTTATTTCATATTTCATATTTCAGAATCTTGAATGTCTTCAATGAATGAAAATTGATGTGAAACATTCCGCCATTTGGTTTAAAACACTATGTGAAGGAGTACCCGAATCATCTGAATTATTGGTTTGTTGAATTTTGTTAGCGAGAATAGAGATTGCTACGGAACAACTCCACAACTCCTTAGCGATCATTGTATTAATGACCTCTGCTGATTCTGCTACTACTCCATACAATTGGGCGGATTAGAAGTCTGAATAGACAACTTAAAAATAATAGCCATTGTATCAGACAGACAGGTTTAATAATATCTCAATAGGTAGGGTACTAACTATGGTGGATCTAACAGTATCACTATATGTCAACGAGTACCTAGCGTGTACGGATGCAAGGTACCTCGTGGATTTGTTATATGCAGACAAGTGAGAAACGGACGTGTCCGAGATGAACGGGAACTGCAGACTATTACTGAACAATAGGGCTGTGCGGAACCAGGACAATGGGACCGTACAGGACTTTGACGACCAGAAGAGTATTAAAAGAGGCAGTGGCCCAGAGCTAGAGAAATTGGTCTAGTAAGGCACAACTTACGTATCCCTGTATATTGTATATACTAAAATTCAAGTTGAAACTATAAGTATCACAAGTACATCATAAGTATCACTATAAGTATCACAAGTACATCATAAGTATCATTATAAGTATCATCATAAGTACCATAAGTACCATTATAAGTATTATAATTACTGTTAGATCCACCATAGGCAAGGCCCTGGCTATGGAGGTATTATGAAGCCTGTCAGTGCAATTGTGTGAGTTCGATTGTGTGAGTCCGATTGTGTGAGTCCGATTGTGTGAGTCCGATTGTCACAATGGTGATATGGCAATCGAACATTCCAGAATAATGCTTCCTATTGTTCTGGTGAAGAGTTTTTCCCTAACACGTCTCTCTCAAAGGTATATAAGCCACCCCGATTCCTCTCTTTGAGGAACCATCAACGAATATAAGAAGCTAGGCATAAATGTATTGAAAGAACATAACAACTACTATACTACTACTACTATACTACTATACTACGATACTACTATACTACTAACTACTATACTACTAACTACTACTTGAGTGTCTATATAGACTACTACTACTACACCCTAAATGCACTACCTACACTAATAGACTAGTATACAAGTTCTTTTCTTTTCTACCACTACTACTACTACTACTACTACTACTACTACTACTACTACTACTACTACTACTACTACTACTACTATAACTATAACTACTACTACTACTACTACTACCACTTCTACTACTACTTATTTTACCTGTGTTATCTAACTAGTACTTATTAATACTACTAATACTACTACTACTACTACTACTACTACTACGACTACTACTTATACCACTACTACTACTACTTATACCACTACTACTACTACTTATACCACTACTACTACTACTTATACCACTACTACTACTACTTATACCACTACTACTACTACTTATACCACTACTACTACTACTTATACCACTACTACTACTACTTATACCACTACTACTACTACTTATACCACTACTACTACTACTTATACCACTACTACTACTACTTATACCACTACTACTACTACTTATACCACTACTACTACTACTTATACCACTACTACTACTGCCGTTACTATTACTACTCACACTATACTAGGCATACTAACACCTCTACTCCTTCTACTACTTCTATTGACTACTGACTACTGACTACTGACTACTGACTACTGACTACTACTTACACTCGTGGGTCTACTAGTAGTACCTTCATTACTTCTACTACGACGACGACGACGGATTAATACGACGTACCACTATTCTCAGATTCTTAATGTTATCAGGTACTCTGTTTATTATGTTCTTTGGTTGATGAGAGTCCTTAAAAGGAGGAAACTGGGCGATTTGAGTAGTTGAGAATGGCGTCGCCTAGTCAACGAGTCTTGCTGGGTGCAAACGGCAAACGGGAAAACCTCTCCACGTTTCATCCTGGTAACTCGGGTTCACCACATTTCCTCTTGGTACCTCTGGAAATGATGGAAGAGGAGTAGCAAATTGTGCTGGACGTTGTTAGAATTAGACAATGTAGACTACTATACTATTATACTACTACTACTACTGCTACTATACTACGATACTACTACTACTACTACTACTACTACTACTACTATACCACTGATACCACTGATACCACTCACTACTATACTACTAACTACTGACTACTGACTACTGACTACTATATCAGATTCTTGTTATTGGGTCAGGGACTCTATTTAATATATATATATATATTTTTGATGAATCCTTGGACGAAGGAATCTGAGCCATTTAAGTATTTGACAACAGAGTCGCCTAGTCGACTGGTGTTGTTGGGTGCAAAGGGATAAAACTCCCCACATTCCATCCTAACACCTTGACCTCATCACATTCAACCTGTACCTAAGGTTCATCATATTCCCTTTTGGCTGTACAATGATGGTGGTGGCGTGGTACAGTGGAACGGTAATGGTTAGGATTAGACAGTCTAGGCTTAGAATACTGATTTACGTATATCGAAGGTGGATCTAACATACCAATACTAATACTACTAACACAACCGACATATTCAGCCCATTTACTGATACAAAAAACTACTAGACAGACATTGATAGTACTACTATTACTACTACTACTGACTACTACTACTGACTACTACTACTCACTACTGACTACTCACTACTGACTACTCACTACTGACTACTCACTACTCACTACTCACTACTCACTACTCACTACTGACTACTCACTACTGACTACTGACTACTACTACTGACTACTACTACTCACTACTGACTACTCACTACTCACTACTGACTACTCACTACTCACTACTCACTACTCACTACTGACAAATGACTACTCACTACTGACAGATGACTACTCACTACTGACTCTTGAATACTCACTACTGACTCTTGAATACTAGTATCACAATTTTCTGAAACTCCTCTTACAAGAATTTAGTTAAAAAGGGTGTACACCTGATGCCCAACTGACTCACCCATGACTACAGTGTTATTCGAATCGATTCAGACCTACACGACAAAACGATTCGGACCAAGAAGACAAAACGATTCGGACGAAGAAGACAAAATGTTTCGGACCACACTAGCAAAATTAAACAATTCACTCTTCGTTTACTAATTAAATGCTCCTTCCCAAGGTGTTGTATACAGGATAACAATAAAATCAGTTCAGTTTCCGTAGTGCAAGACTCCCAAATGCAGTACATATCTAATACCATACTCTACTCTATTCCACTACGACTATACTACTACTCTACTCTAGTCTCAAATACTATACTCTATTAGGACACTCTACTAATATAACCTACGACTATAATTTACACTGTATACTACTCTACTGTACTATTAGACTCCACTTTTATGCCTACTTTACCACGTTCTTCTACATAATTCTACTACTGCTATACCTTTCTACTACTACTACTATACCTTTCTACTTTAAGCTTTTTACTCTATTCTTCTAATATACTCTACTATTGTTCTGAACTACTGGACTCTAATACTATACCATAATACTATACCATAATACTAGCAATCCTCCAGATTTAAGATTTCAGAATATTGAAATCCAATGAAAGCTGGTGTGAAGCATTACGCTATTTGGCTCGAAAGGATGTGCTAAGGGGTACGGAACGAAACTTTGTGAATTATTGGTTTGTTGAATTTTGCTAGTGTGGTCTGTATCGTTTTGTCGTGTAGGTCTGAATCGTTATATTGCGCTGGTCTGAATCGTTTCGAATAACACTGTAAATGTATTGAAAGAACATAACAATCCTAGTATCATCCTAGTATCATAGACAATTTATAAGTGTGATTCCTTCACAGTTTATATGATTCTCAGTTTCTTATGACTCTTAAAACTTACATACTTATGATTGACCACTGGCCACTGACCACTCACTACTGACTACTCACTACTGACTACTCACTACTAGTACTAGTATTATATTCTCTGGGACTCCTCTTACAAGAATTTAGTTACGAAGGATGTACACCTGATGTCCAACTGGCTTAGCCATGACTATATAACAAAGACCTAATCTGTAATCAATACCATCAAGAAACCAATACCATCAAGCAACCAATGGAATCTGAGAATCACTACATCTGAGGATTCCTATAGAGTCTTCAAGATACGTAAGATCCATTCTGGAATAAAGTGGTTCAAATTTTAGGGGCTTGCAAAATATAAAAAAAATGGCATGGTTGTAGATGGTAAAGATAAAGATTAAGATTATCTAGATAATCAGAGATGAGGGGGGGGGATCAGGGAAAGATCAGGGAAAAAAGAAAAAAATTTTAACCGTTCACCTGCATATAGGCGGCGCGCATGCACGGTTGATTCAATACAGTGTTACTGTGGATGTAGAAAGGTGCATTGGGAAGTCTTTCTGCAGGCGTTCATGCGCGGCACCACCGAAACCGGTTCCCAAAAATTTCGCCCGGTTTCTGGGTGTCCCCCCGGTTCTCCTTCCCTTCCAGCTGTGTATCCCCCCGGAGCTCCATGGTACCCCCGGTGCAAACATCCATACCACTCTAGACCCAGTACTTAAGGCCTAGTACAGAACCATCCGGCATATCTTTCGTCATACACCACCGTCAAAGATTAGACGCAATCTTATCGTGAACCGAGACACTTGAACCGCCAAACATCGTGAACCGCCAAACATCGTGAACCATCGGAACTTAACTGATCCACTGAAACTTAACTGAAACATACTCGAAACTCATTTGAAACATACTTCAAACTTATTTGAAACATACTCGAAACTTAATACTCCAACCCCGCGCCACATCACCATACTACATTAATCAGTTGATATTCCTTCCTAATAATCTTAATCACATCCCTAATATAAACCTTTTAATACCCTTTACTACCCTTTACTACCCTTTACTACCCTTTACTACCCTTTACTACCCTTTACTACCTTTTTAATCCCCAAATTAAAATACCTTTGATGCGTGTTTTATTACTACTACTACTGATTTTTTTCCCACTCCTCAGCAGTTCATCGTGGCCATTATACATTTTTGGGGTTTCATGGATCTACTTAACCTACTACTACGCACCCGCGCAAGTCAGTGAAAGTGCGCCCTTCAGTACATTTCCTCCGGCCAAAATCGCCTACTACTCATGTTCGCAACTTGCTCCATACTCCTTCTTTTGTCCCCCTACAATACCTACCAAAAAGTCTACAGACTCCCCCTTCATACAGGCGCTTTCTTGTTACTGCTCCAATAAAGATGCATTTGCCACCATGGCGTATTGTTTCCAAGAGGGACATGAGCACCAGGTCCAGGGGTTCTTGGATATGTGTAATGAGAATGTGAATACGTCGTTGGGAATGGGTGACTTTGAGAGTGCATTGAAGTATTATTATAGTTCAAATCCTCTAGAAGTTTTGGAATTGGAACAGGAACTGACTAATCAGGAATCAGAACTGACTAATCAGGAACTAGAACTGACTAATCAGGAATCAGAACTGACTAATCAGGAATCAGAACTGACTAATCAGGAACTAGAACTGACTAATCAGGAATCGAAACTGACTAATCAGGAATTAAAGGGTGTTCATGAATTGAAGGAGAGAGACCTGAATGATCTGAAAGATTGGAGTGACCAGAATGACCATGAATGGCAAGTGGACCAAAGGAATCTGGAATTGCAACAGAGGAATCTGAATAAAGAGAAGTACTTGGATGATCTGAATGATCTGGAATTGAGACTGAGTCTTAGAGGTCTGAGATTTCAAGAGACTAATGTGGAGAGTCTGAAAATCCTGAAGCATGAGAAATACCCGGGTGATTTTGATGATGTGGAAGTCCAGAGAGATCTGGAAATACAACAGAGAAATTTTGAGTTAGATAAAAGTGTCCTGAAACACTTGAAAGATCTGGGAATACAACAGACTAATCAGCAGAGTCAGAGAGTCAAGAAACTTTCAGGTATTTTTCTGGAAATAGAACTGACTAATCTGGAACAAGGACTGATAGTACAGGACATAGAGGAGAGGAATCTGAAAATGACCCAGGGAAAAGATCAAAGAGAGGAAGTTCAATCTCTAAACCAGAAAAGAAAACAGACTAAACTGGAGAAAGTCCAGGATTTAGAAAAGATTGTTCTGGAAAGAGTATTGGAACCTTTGAAGAATGAAAGCTTGGAATCTCAAAAAAGACAGAACCATAAAAATGACCATGTTTTAAATACACTACTGAGAAGTTTGAATCAAGGTCTGGAGATGAAACTAGAAACGGAACTGAAATTGAAATTGGAACTGGAACTGGAACTAGAAACGGAACTGAAATTGGAACTGGAACTGGAACTGGAACTGGAACTGGAACTGGAAAATGTTAGTTCAGAAAAAACACCCATTCATTCAAGAGTGAATCGCCCCATCCGTCTTAATGAGTCCCAGATACTTTTATTCCGAGACTCGTACGACCAGTTCCTTGGAAACTATAACCGCTCTATCACTTATGGCTGGTATCTTAGTTTATTCTGGGCCCTTATCTTTTTGGCTGCAGGAATTGGAAACTGGACCAAGGTTTTGGTTCCCAGAGTGTATAAACGAATGACTGGTCGCTGGTCCCGGATATGGAGATCCCAGGTCTCGTTGCCTGCACTTAAAGGCCGGGATAAGACGTCTGAAACGCCGTTTGGGGGTATACTTGATTTCTTGGCCCCCACAAGAGCAGAAGCACTCATTCTAGGGGCGTTTTCGGTTTTAACGGTAGTTCTTTGTTTTTGGAATATCAGGTTCGTGGAAGGAGGTCCATTTTTCAAGACGAAAACCCAGGCTTTCATGCGCTACTATGCCGTCCGTTCCGGTACTTTGGCCAGTTACCTTCTCCCATGGTCGGTATTATTTGCAGGCCGGAATAATGTGCTCCAGTGGCTCACTCGCTGGGACTACTCTGTGTTTGTGATGTTCCACCGGTGGATCTCCAGGTGCATGGTGCTTCTTCTTGTGGTTCACTCCATAGGTTATAGCAGACACTTGTTCAAGGTGCAGATGATAGAGGAGTATGTGTGGTGTGGAGTTTTGGGCACAGCTTCCGGTCTAGCCATACTTGTGCAGGGACTTTTGGTGCTCCGGCGAAAATGGTACGAGGTGTTTCTTGGCCTCCATATAGTGTTGGCTGCTGCCTTTATGTTGGGTGCATGGTTTCATGTGAAGGATCTCCGGTTCTTGGCCTTCTATTACTGCTCCGTGAGTCTTTGGGTGGTGGACCGTCTTTTCCGCGTGCAAAGACTCTTCCAGTTTGGGTTTCCCATGGCTCAAGTGCAACTTTACGAGGATGACACTTTAAAGGTGAGTGTCCCCATTCCTCGTGGGTTCCAGGTTGAAGGAGGAGGACATTGCTTTGTTCATTTTCTCCGCTGGTCGTGTTTTTGGCAATCACATCCATTCACTTATACTGTTCTTGGACACAAGATGGTGTTTTATGTCAAGGTGAAGGATGGGGTTACGCGGAGCTTGGCCAAATACCTCTATTCCCACCCCACAAAAGCCGCTAGAATTCGTGTGGCAGTGGAGGGATCTTATGGAGAAGCCACTCCTGCTTATCGTTACGATTCCAGTGTTTTTGTAGCTGGAGGGAATGGTATTCCAGGAATCTACGCAGAAGCAGTTGAAGTCGTGGACAGTCTAAGAAGTCAAAGTGAAAGAAGTCAAAGTCAAAGAAGTCAAAGTCAAAGAAGTCAAAGTCAAATAAGTCAAAGTCAAAGAAGTCAAAGTCAAAGAAATCAAAGAGATCAAAGTCTAAGGATGGATGATAGAAGGAGGGAGATTGGAGGAAGCGAGATTGGAAGGGAAGGCATTGGAGAAAGAAAAGTCAAGCTTGTTTGGGTGGTTCGAGAGTATGTTTCTGCACTCTGGTTCTATGATGAACTAAACATGCTCTCTGGACTTCCCATAGAAGTGGAGATCTACATCACCAAACCAGAAAAGTCGGTTGATAGATGTACCGATAAAAGTCGGCTTCTTGAAAATACCTTTACTCATAAGAACTACCAGAGTGTGGAATCTACTGAAAACCAGCTTCATGTCAAGTTGCCGCATGTGACGTTCCACCATGGACGACCAAATATCCAACAATTGGTGGATTCCGAGGTTGAGCTTAGTTCTGGAACTACGTGTTTTGTCACGTGTGGCCATCCCATCATGGTCGACCAACTACGGGCCGAGGTGGTTCGAGTGGTTGGCCATTCCGAAAAGAGGGTCGATTACTTTGAGCAGTTGCAAGTGTGGGCATGAGCAAATGTACTCATTTGGTACCCTTGAGATGACGAGACTAACACTAATAGAAATACCCAGATCAACGGTCAAGAGTCAACGAGATCGAGATCTACTTGCACTTTTTTCAGTCAACGAGTATCTCATCATCAAACGCTTGGTTCCGGAATCCAGAAGCAAATCAGAGTCAATGAGTCAAACAAGTCAAAGAAGCCAAGGAAGTTTCCTGTGTGATCAATGCTGCTAACGACATTGTCAAGTTCTCCATCATCCCCATCACAAAAGGTTACTGGAGTATCAACATGGGTGCTCCTCTTTCTTTATCATTCAAGGTTACTGGTGGTCACTGGTAAGTGTGGTGGCAAACGAAGGTTAAAGAGGTTAAAGAGGTTAAAGAGGTCAAAGTGGGAGGCACCATCGACAGAAGAATTTATGTATAATGACTAGGGAGAGTATGTTATAGAGAGTACATATGTTATAGAGAGTACATATATTATAGAGAATAGAGAAGAGAGAGAGAAGAGAGAATAGAGAATGGATAATGGATAATTCTATGAGGGATCCAAAGTCTATGACATCATTGGTGATGGGAACTAACTATACTCTTGGTGGGTCTATTCTTCGTGGTTTTCTGAATCCCTACAAACCATCACTGTTGTCAATTCTCTTTATCACTGTTGTCAATTCCCTTCGACAGTGTGCTCCATCGGCGAATGAACATAGTATACAGAGTACCTGACGTAAGTGGAATCTAACAATAATCAAGTACTAATATACTACCAACATCAATAACAACAAACAATTGGAGTACTGGTATTGTTTTGTATCAATTGATTGTTAGTGAGGGAAGTAAATGAGTGAGTAGGAGGAGTGGAGAGTAGGAGTGGAGAGTAGGAGGAGTGGAGAGTAGGAGGAGTGGAGAGTACAGGAAGAGTAGGTTTGGAAAGTAAAGGAAGAGTAGAGGGAGGGGAATCTTAGTAAGTATTAGTCTTGGTAAGTATTAGTCTTATCTTAGTCTTAGTGTAGTCTTAGTCGTATCTTAGTCTTGGTAAGTATTAGTCTTGGTAAGTATTAGTCTTGGTAAGTATTAGTAGAGTAGTAGTGGTGGTGACGACGGGGAAGTTGACGTATTCAGGTTGTTGTCTCTAAGTCCCACCGGAAAACATTTCCAAGCTTTTTATACTATATTAAATCATATTATATTAAATCATATTTGTTATGTTCTTTATAACGTAAGTTGTATTAAACTTGTATTCGTTGATGGTTCCTCAAGAGATGAACCGGAGTGGCTTATATACCTTTGAGAGAAACGTGTGACCGAAAAACTCTCCACCAGAACAATGGGAAGCATTATTGTGGAATGTTCGAAAGAGGCCTCTGACTCACGAGTTGTCACAATGGTCAAATGCCGTATCATGGCATTTGTAATAGACAATGACAGAATCGGACATTGTAGGCTCCATAATACATCAATAGGTAGTGTTCTACCTATTGTGGATCTAACAATATTATATTAAATCATATTAATTAAATCATATTTGTTATTTCTTGAATACGTCTAATACTGGGAGTTATGTTCATTCGTTAATGGATTCTCAATAAGTGGGAATCCGAGTAATTATATAGCTAACCAATGAAAACTGGAGAGTAAAGCAGGGTGGTTAAATGCCATGTCACGAGGTAAGGTGAATCAATGAGCCCAAGTCACGGTTTAAGGTGCGTTGGGTGAGTCACTGGCATTCGTAGGCTCGAAAGATACCAATATTATATTAAATCTTATTATATTAAATCTTATTATATTAAAACATATTGTACTATTTATAAAACGTAATAGAATGGGTGTGAATATTATAGTGTGAGTAGTAGGTGCGAATATTATAGTGAGTGTGTAGTGGGTGTGAATAATATAGTGTGTGTGTGGTGTGTTGAGAATATCCATAAACACTCGCATAGACTGGAACGCCTATCTTGTTTCTCTTTAAGAGTGTTATCAATTCTGGTGCGCTAGTGATCATAGTTTCAATGTATTCTTTAACTTGTGCGACTTATATAGAGTAGAATGTCTGTCTTAGTGGTCTTAGTCGATACTCCTCCTCAATCATGAGCGAGTTCCCCTCTTTATATATTTTGGGATCCTTGAATTCCGTCTTCCTGTACCGGACTTGTTAATTCCTTGTCTGGAGTCAAACCCTATGACTCCTAATGCCAAGCCCCGGTTTATACTATCCGTCCGCACATATACATTCTTCGGAACCTTATGAGACTTGTCCCTTTGTCCCATTCCGCTGTCCTACAGGTAACACTTACCTGCACACGCGGGTTAGGACATCTCACATGTTCAACATAGTGGGTGTGAATATTATAGTGAGTGTGTAGTGGGTGTGAATAGTGGGTGTGTAGTGGGTGTGAATAGTGGGTGTGTAGTGGGTGTGAATAGTGGGTGTGTAGTGGGTGAGGATAGTGGGTGTGTAGTGGGTGAGGATAGTGGGTGTGTAGTGGGTGAGGATAGTGGGTGTGTAGTGGGGGCGAATATTATAGTGAGTGTGTAGTGGGTGTGAATAGTGGGTGTGTAGTGGGTGTGAATAGTGGGTGTGTAGTGGGTGTGAATAGTGGGTGTGTAGTGGGTGTGAATAGTGAGTGTGTAGTGGGTGTGAATAGTGGGTGTGTAGTGGGTGTGAATAGTGGGTGTGTAGTGGGTGTGAATAGTGGGGGTGTAGTGGGTGTGAATAGTGCGTGTGTAGTGGGTGTGAACAGTGGGTGTGTAGCGGGTGCGAATATTATAGTGAGTGTGTAGTGGGTGTGAATAGTGGGTGTGTAGTGGGTGTGAATAGTGGGTGTGTAGTGGGTGTGAATAGTGGGTGTGTAGTGGGTGCGAATATTATAGTGAGTGTAGTATGAGTGCGAGGGGAAATGGCAGTCAAAACACATAATACACACTGCAAAGAATAATATGATAAATTAAAACTGTATATAGTTTTAAAAAATGAGTTTTTTATTATTGATGACGATTTGAAGGTATTTCAACCAATTTCTGATTTTTAACTCCAACTTATAATTTTACCATTTCTTGTTCATTTCTTAGACAATCTATAAACATAGAAACACTACCAACAAACTTCCAGAACTAACCATAAAAATACTAACCAAGTCATTAAAAAACCCTAAATATTAAAAAACTCTTAATATGAAAAAACTCTTAATATTAAAAAGCCCTAAATATGAAAAAAGGAGTATTGAATTATCACTGGTTATAGTCTCCTGTTGAGAAAGCAGCTCTTGTAGAGTTCTCATACAGTGTTATTTGAAACGATTCAGAGCAGCGCGATAAAATGATTCGGACCAAGAAAACAGAATGATTCGGACCAAGAAGACAGAATGTTTTCGTACCCCTTAGCACATCGTTTTAAACCAAATAACATAATGCTTTACACCAACCACACCAAATTTCATTGGATTCCAATATTCTGAAATCTCAAATCTTGAGGATTGCCTAATATATGTACTGCATTTGGGAGTCTTGCACTACGGAAACTGAACTGGTTTTATTGTTATCCTGTATACAACAACTTGGGAGGGGATATGTAATCAGTAAGTGAATTATTGGTTTATTTAATTTTGTTAGTGTGGCCCGAATCATTTTGCTAAAGTAGTCCAAATCATTCTGTCTTCTTGGTCTGAATGGTTTTGTCGCGCTAGTCTGAATCGTTCCGAATAACACTGTATACCGCAGTCACTCACGAGACTTTGGTCATGTGAAGGCTCACCTCAATATAAAAGAACAAGCTTCTGCTATTTTATAATACCACCATAATAATATACATTAACTGAGGGAGAACATACCAAGATGTCTCCTTACACAAGACTCACCAATATAATTAATGTAGTGGTATTAATGTTCACCATTGAATTGGACTGACTTCTTTACATTTTCCCGATCCTGCATATAACCACAAGCTATAAAGTCCAAACTAAAACTTCTTGATAAGCTTTCATTGAAGAAAGCCCACGAGAGGGAAATCCTCCGGATAGTAGTTCACTGTGCAGTGGTGGAGCTGCCAGCATATAACCCTTATTATGGGATCTTGGCATCCAAGTTATGTGAAACCCACTCGTACCGGAAAACGTTCCAGTTCATGCTCTGGGACTTGGTCAAGAGTTTTGAAGGTGGAGCCGATGATGATGATGATGAAGATGACGATTTCACTGGTTTTGACTATAACCTCGACGACGACGACGAGAAGCTCAAGAAGATCCTCAATTTAGGCTGTCTTTTTGGAAACCTCTTTGCTGAAGGGTCTTTAGCTCTACACATTCTCCGAACTGTCAACTTCAACTTACAATTCACTTTTTCATATAAATGAAACCAGTTATTCTTGTATATTCTCTTTTTTTTTTTTTTNAAAAATAAAACCATTTTTTTTTTTTTTTTTTTTTTTTTTTTTTTTTTTTTTTTTTTTTTGACTCTATTCTCACATGGTCCTTCTTTTCTTTCATCCCATAGTTAGTAACTGAAGTAATAAACAGTAGCAAATTGTCCTAATACAATAAATGGAGCTTCAACAGGGTTAATCTATGACATGGAGCACCTACCTCACTTGTAAATTAAATTGATCTGGCAGTAATTGACTAAATGTATTACACCCTCTCGTATTAAAACTTTCTACATCCGTATGTTAATGTAGTTGTTAATGTAGTTGTTGGAAATTCCAATGATCCTATATTACTAGTCACGTGATCTGTCATGTGCTCAGTCACGTGATCTGTCATGTGCTCAGTCAGACGATTACAGTGTTTTTCAAAACTATTCAAACCAATAATTCAATATGGTTCGTACCTATTCTTACAAACTTTTTGAATCAAATGGCATAAAGGTTCACACCAAAGTTCATACATTGAAGAATTCAATATTTTGATCATGTTAAGTCTGGAGATTGCCTCATCTTATGATTTACTATTTTTGGGACTGTTATAGTACCAATCAAGGGTCAAACCGGGACGGAACATGAATTGGTTTCCTTTTTTTTTTCTTCTTGGGGGTGGGGTTTGTTCAATTTTGCTAGTGTGGTTCGAAACATTTCGTCATACTAGTTTGAATAGTTTTGGAAAACATTGTACATAGCCCCTCCCAAGTTGTTGTATATAGGATAAAAATAAAACCAGTTCAGTTTCTGTTCCGTACTGCAAGACTCCCAAATTGCAGTACAAACAATCTTTTTGAATACTATTTCACACCAGTGTGACAATATACAGTGTTATTCGAAACGATTCGGACCAGTGCGACAAAACCATTCAGACCTACGTGACAAAACGATTCAGACCAAGAAGACAGAATGATTCGGACCAAGAAGACAGAATGATTCGGACCAAGAAAACAAAATGTTTCGGACCACAGTAGAAAAATTAAATAAACCAATAATTCACTATTTATTACATAGCCCCTCCCAATTTGTTGTATACAGGATAACCATAAAACCAGTTCAGTTTCGTACGGCAAGAGTCCCAAATGCAGTACATATATTAAGCAATCCTTCAGATTTAAGATCTCAGAATATTGGAATCCAATGAAAGTTGGTGTGAAGCATTACTCTATTTGGTTTGAAAGGATATGCTAAGGGGTACGAAACTTTGTGAATAATTGGTTTGTTCAATTTTGTTAGTGTGGTCCGAATCATTTTGTTTTCTTGGTCCGAATCGTTTTTCGCGTAGGTCTGAATCGTTTTGAATAACACAGTATATATGTTTCAAACCAAATTAGCAAAATTAAGGAGACCAATAATTCAAAAAGATTCGTACTTATGCTGTACTCACGACTTAAAAATGGAGTTGGTAAGGATCAAGGATCAAGGATCTTAAATAATCTGTTTATGTTATGTGAAACCTTTATTAAGTATTAAAAAACGATACCCTCTGGGGGGAGGTGCACCCGTGAGTGCTTGTGGAATTGAAAGTTGGTCACTAATCATTGAAGACCCGGCTGTGTGATAGGGCAAGAGGTAGATTTCTACAAGAAAACAATCCTGTACTGGAACATTCCAAATGCGGTGAGTATCTTTTAAAGACTTGTATGAGTAGAAGTTGTCACTTAAACGCCCTGTTACTAAATCCACATCTAACTGAATTGGCTTTACATCTAAACCAAATGTAAGCTGGCCGTTGTGGATTGTTAACAAACCTGGGCAAACTGTATAATTGGTTATGTGAATTGGTTTGTTTAATTTTACTAGTGTGGTTTGAATGATTTTGGAAAACACTGTAGCTATTGTTCCTCTAAAAACCTCCACAGCTCAGCTCGGGATATGGTGATATAAAATTCCCTAAGACCTCAAAATATCCAACTATTCCAATCAATAATGTTCACTCAATAATGTTCACTCAATAATGTTCACTCAATGTAAATGAGTATAAAGGGAGATTTGGAGACATTGGTTTCTAGAAGTAAACTACTGTCATGGCGAATTCATACTGTTTGATCCAATATGGACAGTCTACCCATACAGAGATTGAGCCCACGTGTCCAATTAAACTTAACTTAATTACAAATATATATAGAGAAAGAAGTTACATTGATTGTATTAAATCTTATCACTGATCCATCTGTAGATTGATCCATAATCTTTATTTAAGAAATGGCTATATACAGGATGTGACTGAACATCATAATACACTATACTATACTACCACTTTACAATACTACCATAACATACTCTACTACGTACTATACTGTCCAGTACATTCGGCACAACATCAACACTTCTTGATAAATCGTCAAACAGTCAAACCAGTACATTCGGTCCAACATCAGTTCTCTTGATAAATCTTCATACGAACAGTGTTTGCAGTGCAGCAAAGAGTAGTTTGCCAATTATAGATCGGTATTCCGTTCCATCACATCACAAGGTTCTTCATCTCTATCAGTTGTATTTTTCTCAAATCCTTTCACTTCCGCTGGTACAACATTTGAACGACATTCATCAAGTCCATAATTAAGCAATAGAGCATCAATATAATCACCCAAATGCAACTTAAAATAACCATCTCCCACCACAATGTTCATACCAAGAAATTTCTTGGCCTCTCCTAAATCCTTCATTTGAAAGCTGCTACTAAGCATTTCCTTTGTCCTCGACACCTCAGCGGAGTTGTTACCAATTACCAAGAAATCATCCACATATAATGCTATTAGCACCAAGAATGTCCCTTGTCTTCTTTTGGTAGATGTATGTTTCATTGATAGCTCGTCTGAATCCCATCTTGCTGATCTCGTCATTAATCACTTGGTTCCACACAACTGGGGGCTTGTTTAAGACCATATAGGGAATTGTTGAGTTTCAAGACACATTTGAGTTTCAAGACACATTTGAGTTTCAGGACACATTTTTCGTTGGTGCCATTCTTGAGCTTCTGATGATAGCCTGGAATCTGTTTCATGTAAACGGTCTTGTCGATCTTACCATTAAGAAAGGCCTTTTTCACGTCCATCTAATGAATGATCATCTTATGGTGAGTAGCAAGTGCAAGAAGAACACGTAAACTCGCATAGGAGATTACTGGTGCAAATGTCTCTTCATAGTCAATACCCTCAACTTGTGTATAACCTTTAGCGACTAATCTTGCCTTATACTTGCCACCATCTTTTATTGTGAAAACCCAACGGCACCCTATAGGTTTAGCATCAGGAGGACAGATTTCCGGGGAAAAGGTTTGGTTTTCTAATTTTAGAGATGTAAGAACTCGACAGTCGGAGACTGTCCTAGTCTTATATGTTGAACGTATTCCCTACGTTCTATAATTCACATGATTTATATGAAACCTAGAATAGACGAGGAACTCCCTCGTCAGAGTATCTACGTACAATACTCTACTACGTACAATACTCTACTACATAGAATACTATACTGAATACCATAATATTGTACTACAGTATTTTTCAATATCATTCAAACCAGCCTTCAGATTTAAGATCTCAGAACACTGAATTCTGATTTAGTTGGTGTTTGAAACGTTATGTCATTTGGTTTGGAAGACTCTATGAAGGAGTATGTCCCTTTTTGAATTACTGGGTTGTCTATTTTGGCTAGTTCTGGTTCTAAACTTGTTGGCCCTTTGGTTTAAATAGTTTTGAAAAGCACTGTACCGTACTATATTATACTACATACAATTTATCAGATCTGCCATAGGGGTCACGATATAAAGCGTCTCTGCCTGATCCTCAATATAAGGCCTTCTAAACAATACGCACCTTCTCTTACAACTACAGTGTTTTTCATAATCATTCAAACTAGTGTCCAAGTTTAAGAGCTCAGAATATTAAACACTCTAATGAAAGTTGGTGTGAAACATTATGCCATTTGGTTTGTAACACTATGCGAAGGAGTACAAACCTTTTTTGAGTTATTGGTTTGTTTAATTTTAGTACTTCTGGTTCCAAACATTTAGTCACCTAATTTGAATAGTTTTGAAAAGCACCATATGTAAGCACCTCAGATTCCTCCCTTCGAGGAACCATTGGCGAATGAACATAGTACTCAGAGTACCTAATATGACCTGAATGTAACAAATACCATACCACGTATTATCATACTGCCACACTCCACCACCATACTCCACTACCATACTCCACCACCATACTCCACCACCATACTCCACTACCATACTCCACCAGCATTCACCACTACCATACTCCACCAGCATTCACCACCACCATACTTCACCACCATAATCTACCACCACACTCTACCACCATACTCCACCACCATACTCCACCACCAGACTCCACCACCATACTCTACCGCCACACTCCATCACCACACTCTACCACCATACTCTACCGCCACACTCTACCACCATACTCTACCGCCACACTCTATTCTATTACCATACGGCAGCCAGAAGGAGATTCTAACGAGGAAACAGGAATGAAGATTGCAATTTCAAGACATTCTAAACATTTTAAACATGCTAAACATTCTAAATATTCTAACACTTTAAACTTCTATTTATGATTTCAATGAATATCGTTTAAAAGACTTAGCAATAAGTCCTCTTTGTGAGGCCTAGGTTCAGTAGTTGATATCATTGGCATAGTTTGGAATTGAGACTTAAATAGGGTTTTAGGAAAACAACTTCTTGTATGATACTAATTATCTATGGAGTTCTAGCCAAATTGGGATGGTGAGAAATTTTTGGGGTGGTGGAATTTGGGGTGGTGGAATTTGGGGTGGTGGAATTTGGCGTGGTACTAGGATAGGGGATATAGTAGTAAGGGGTGAATGAACCACCTTGGCGGATCCGGGTGCGGTGTTTCCCTCACTATACCTGAAACATGATAACGGACTCAGTGGCAAATCCGCGGCTGGAATTACCGAATTGGCCGTGAAATGACCCATCTTCTTTATTTTAAAGTGCATGCCAATTGTGCATGGTTGCGAATATACGAGGTCGCCCCCTAATTCCGATGCATATGCACCTTTCGGGGGTCAAAAAAACTTGTTTCAGCCTATTATTGCCCTTTTCATGGCTTAATACGTTTAGAATCAAAATGGAAATTTTAGGGTGGGTCAAGGAAAACTCTTAAAACCCTTCTATCCAGTCAGATTTCCTGAGAAAAATCTGTAGCGGCCTCTAGAACAATTTTAATTTCATGCACGGAAAAAACATCCGACTTGAGCAACCAGAAGCTTTTCCACTCATACAAAAAGCCTTTATGGCCAAGTTGGTAAGGCACCTCACTAGTAATGAGGAGATCGTCAGTTCGAATCTGGCTGAAGGCATACATTTCTTTTTTTACTATCTTTTTTCCCTACTAATATTACTAGTGTTATTTCGCACCCATCTCTATTTTTCGCACGCATCTCTGTTACTCGTAGTTCGCGCACTATATATAAGCGTACTCTTCGCACTCTTCGCACTCATTACACACTTCACACACTCCCAACTATACACTACTAACTCATACACTACTAACTCATACACCATGGAACAACTCCGACTACCCCCAAACCTAGCGACGGATCCCGCACAGCATGTTTCCCGAACCGCAGCTCAAAAGCAAGTGTTAGCCGCGGAAATCCTCACAGATGCACATGAATCACGAGCATCCCAGTTCCAGCGGCCAAAGCAGAGCATCCAAGACTTAGAAGAGCTCCGCCTGTTTCAGCTAGCCAAACGGCGAGACTACGAGCAGCAGCTCAATAAAAATAGACTCAATTATCCCCAATGGATGAGGTACGCCAAATGGGAGCTTGAGCATAATCAAGATTTCCGGCGGTTCCGACTGATCATGGAACGAGCACTTGAAGTGGACGCCAAGCACGTGCCGTTCTGGGTGCGGTACATTGAGCAAGAATTGTTACACCAAAACGTTAACCATGCCCGGAATTTATTAGAGCGCGGGACCAGCATTCTTCCGAGGGTTGATAAACTATGGTATCTCTATGTGCAGACGGAAGAATCCATTGGTAATTTTGTGGGTGTACGACAAGTGTTTGAACGATGGCTTAAATGGAAGCCAGATGCGAATGTATGGGAAACGTACATATCATTTGAACAAAGGTATAATGAGGATGATCACGTGCGCTCGCTTTATCTCCGGTACGTGGTTGAAACAGGCCATTATGGTTTATGGCTTCAATGGGCTCGGTTTGAGGCGAGCAAAGTGGCTACTGATGAACAGGTGGCTCGTACCAGGGGTGTTTTTGAAGCTGCCATTGATTACGTGATGGAAAGAGAAGAGGGAAGGAAGGAGATACAGGAAAGGAAGGAGATACAGGAAAGGAAGGAGATACAGGAAAGGAACGAAATACAGGAACAAGAAAGGATGAAGGGTATAAAGGAACAGAATGAAAAACAAGAGACAAGTCCCGGAATAGACTCTGATTTCATTCTGTTGATGGTACTTTGGATCGATTGGGAGTACTCGCAGGGCGAGCAGGAGAGAGCCAAGAGCATCTACCAAAAAGTGGTTGAGTCGGAACTTCTTAATAAGGAAACTAAGGTTAAGCTCTTGGACCGACTTGATATGAAGTCTTTGGAAACTGACCAATCATCATCTAATATGACGCAGAAAAGATTACGCTATGAACAGGTGCTAGCGGCCAACCTGCAGGATTACGATACATGGTGGGAGTATGCCAAATTTGCAGAGAAAACGGAAGGTATGGGACGATGTATGCAGGTTCTTCAAGAAGCTACATCTACTAAACCTATTGATACTTATAAACTGGTGACATGGCGAAGATATGTTTTCTTATGGATTAAAAGGGCACTTTATATGGAGTACTATGTGCAGGACCCAAATCTTGCTCGAGAGATTTGGAAATCTGCTCGCAGTATAGTTCCAATTGAGTGTACATTTGGAAAGCTTTGGGTACACAGTGCTGAGTTTGAACTCCGAAATGGAAATGGAAATGGAAATGAAAATGGAAGGGGAGGAAATGACCATGTGACTGCATATAGGAAAACCATGGGAACAGCTATTGGTCAATGTTGTGTTCAGGTGCCCAAGCCCAAAATCTTCAAGCTGTACATTAATTTTGAACTTAAGCTTGGAGAATATTCAAGGGTAAGGAAACTTTATGAAAAATGGGCCGAGTTGGCGGTGGCGTGCGATGCACAAAAAAAAACTACCAATGCTATTTCTGTTTTCCATGAATATATTTCATTTGAAAAAGAGCTTGGTGAATCTGAACGCGTGATTGCTCTTTATGATATTGCTTTACTGCAGATAAGCTCTGTTTTCTTGGACGAATACGTGGCGTTTTTAAAAGAGGAGTTTAGGTATAGTGCGGCACGTGACCTACTTCAGAAATCCATCACCAATGCATATGGATGGATTCGTTTAGCTCTTTTCGAGTCAAGTATCTTGACCCTGGATCAAATGGATTTGTTACAGGCAGGTGAAGGTGAAGAATTACAGTTTGAAGTAGGGGCCGGTCACGTGACTGCTTCTAGAACAATCTTTGAGCAAGGGTACAAGGAACTCAAGAGCAAAGGAGATGGAAAAGGAGCCAATGAACTTCTTGATTCATGGAAAGAGTATGAGTTGACGCATGGAACAGAGGAATATGCAGAGAAGGTGGAGAAGAAGAGACCCAAGCAGGTGGCCCGGCGCCGGATGCAGGATGGCGTGGAACAAATGTATTATGAGTACGAATTCCCTGAAGCCAAGCCTGATTTGAGCAAGTTTTTGGCAAATGCAAAGAAGTGGAAGTCTGGGGAATAATAGTTATTATATTTACGTTGGAGGACAAACACAGATTGAGATTAGACAGAAGACAGATTCAACAAATCAGAATCCGTTTTAGTGGTATAGCACTATCAGTAAGATAACAATACTAAGCCATGCTATTCAAACCAGTATGATAACAATACTAAGCCATGGTATTCATACCAGTAAGATAACAATACCATGCTATGGTATTCATACCAGTAAATCAAAGTTATCAACCATTGAATCATCCATAATCTCATATCATATTGGAGTAACCATATCATCAGTATCAACAATAGACCAATACTATCAGTGGCAACAGTACAATCCCACAAAATAAGCACCACACATTATCAGTCCATATCAGTACCATATCTCAATAGTATCATATCATCACAATAGATCATCACAATAGATCATCACAATGGATCAACTCTGGATCAGTTTTTTTTGATACGTATCATAATCGCACATGTTAGTGCTAAAAACAATACCACACCACTTTCAAATCAGATCAGAATCAGTACTAGAGCCAGTATCAAATCGTACTTGAGCTAGTACTTGAACCTGTACCACGTCTTTCAAATCAGATCAGAATCAACACCAAAAGAAGTACTAACGCAGTACCAAACAGTACCAAAACAGTACCAAAACAGTACCAAAGCAGTACAAAACAGTACAAAACAGTACCAAAACAGTACAAAACAGTACCAAAACAGTACCAAATCACGACCAAATCACGACCAAATCACGACCGAAACAGTACCAAAACAATACCACATCACTTTCGAATCAAATCAGAACAAGGACTAAATCAGCACCAAAGCAGTACCAAGTCTCAAAAGCATTTTAGTTTTTGGAACCCCCACGTAAAGTCAACACCAAATGGAGAGAAGTTCCCGGTTGAATACCCGAAGCCTCTACACTAGCATCATCATCCAATTGTGAACCATTGAATATCAACCGTTGCTGTGCAGGCGGAATACCCTCTTTTTCCTCCATCATCTCCTTAATGCGAATCACTCGGTCGCTGGGCTCAACGTCCACGGGGATATCTCTACCGGTCAAAGTCTTGACTTTCACTTGCATATTGGATGTAAAAAAATTGGTATAGGAAAATGGATGTAAAAAAATTGGTATAGGAAAATGGATATAGGAAAATGGATGTAAAAAAATGGATGTAAAATGGATGTAAAAAAATGGATGTAAAATGGATGTAAAATGGATCTAGAAAATGGATCTAGAAAATGGATGTAGGAAAATGGATCTAGAAAATGGATAAACAAAATGGATCTAGAAAAATGGATATGGGAAATTTGAGGGAAAGGAATCAAGGTGGAGATTCAAAACGATGGGGAATGGGCAGAATGTAGCTTCTTGTGCGTGTGAGTGAGTGAGTAAGTGAGTAAGTGAGTAAGTGAGTAAGTGAGTAAGTGAGTGAGTGAGTGAGTGAGTGGATTCCAGTAACAATATTCAGTGCGGGCCGGTCACGTGAACACCATTTCTATTGAAGCTGGTCATAAATCATAAAACCTAATTTGTTAGTGATTATCGATTGATTGATTGATTGATTGATAAAAGTGTTATGGCTATTTGAACTACTCTATTATATACAGGTATAGTCATTTACAGGTATAGTCATTTACAGAAACACTAATATACTGCTATACTAAAGTACTACTATACTAAAGGACTACTATACTAAAGTACTGCTATACTAAAGTACTGCTATACTAAAGTACTGCTATACTAAAGTACTGCTATACTAAAGTACTGCTATACTAAAGTACTACACTAGTTAAGTACTGCTAAGTAATGTACTGCTATAATGTACTGCTATAATGTAGCACTATAGTAAAGTACTGGTATAAAGTACTGGTATAAAGTACTGGTATAATGTACTGGTATAATGTACTGCTATAGTACAGTGTTTTCCAATATCATTATTCAAACCACATTAGCAAAATTAAACAAACCAAACCACATAAACCCCAAACAAGGAAATCAGTTCATGTTCCGTCCCGGTCTGACTCTTAATTGGTATTGCAAGACTCCTAACTGTTGGTGTACATATGAGGCAATCCTCCAAACTTAAGATTATCAAAATATTGAACTCTTCAATGTATGAACGTTGATGTGAACCTTTATACCATTTGATTTGAAAGTCTGTGCGAATAGGTACGAACCATATTGAATTATTGGTTTGAATAGTTTTGAATAACACTGTAATGTGCTGCTATAGTAATGTACTACACTAGTAAAGTACTGGTATAAAGTACTGGTATAAAGTACTGGTATAAAGTACTGGTATAATGTACTGGTATAAAGTACTGGTATAAAGTACTGGTATAAAGTACTGGTATAAAGTACTGGTATAAAGTACTGGTATAAAGTACTGCTAAGTAAAGTGCTACTAAGTAAAGTACTGCTATACAGTGTTATTCGAAACGATCCAGACCTACACGACAAAACGATCCAGACCTACGCGACAGAATGGATCAAACCAAGAAGACAAAACGATTCAGACCACACTAACAAAATTTAACAAACCAATAATTCACAAAGTTTCGTACCCCTTAGCATATCCTTTCTAACCAAATAGCGGAATGCTTCACACCAACTTTAATTGGATTTCAATATTCTGAAATCTTAAATCTCTGGAGGATTGCTAGTATTATGGTATAGTATTATGGTATAGTATTATGGTATAGTATTATGGTATAGTCTTAGAATCCAGTAGTTCAGAATAATAGTAGAGTATATTAGAAGAATAGAGTAAAAGGTTAAAGTAGAAAGGTATAGTAGTAGTAGAATTATGTAGAAGAACGTGGTAAAGTAGACATAAAAGTAGGGTCTAATAGTACAGTAGAGTAGTATACAGTGTAAATTATAGTCGTAGGTTATATTAGTAGAGTGTCCTAATAGAGTATAGTATTAGAGATTAGAGTAGAGTATGGTATTAGATATGTACTGCATTTGGGAGAGTCTTGCAGTACGGAACAGAAACTGAACTGATTTTATTGTTATCCTGTATACAACACCTTGGAAGGGACTATGTAATTAGTAAACGAAGAGTGGTTTGTTTAATTTTGCTAGTGTGGTCCGAAACATTCTGTCTTCTTGGTCCGAAACATTCTGTCGCGCAGGTTTGAATCGTTTCGAATAACTGTACTAATGGCAGTGCACATACACTAAGAAATGAACCAAACAAATTTAGAGAAACATAAACATGAAGCAATTTTGAAACATTTCTGAAACACATCTGAAACACATCTGAAACATATCTGAAACACATTTGAAACAATATAAAAATATAAAAATATGAACCACTACAAAATACTCATTCACTATAAATCACGTTAAATATGATGTGATGTGATGTGATTTGACAGGTGAAGAGCGCGAAGATATCTTCATGTTACCTACACCATACATCCGGAACCTCGACTCTAAAGTCTATGAACCAGCGGAAGACTCATTTCTTCTTTTAGATTGTTTGGAACATGACCTCACCCGACTCCAGAATTTCCAGTACCCTGTGGTATGTGAGATTGGTGGGGGTTCCGGTATAGTATCAGCCTTTCTCCGGATGAATGTGTTCCCCAACGGCACGTTTTTCGCCACAGACATTAATCCAGCAGCATGTTTGGCCATAGTGGGTGCCATGGCCTCTGCTTCTTGCTCTTTGGGAATATCTGATGTATTTCAAATGAGTCTTACTCTGGCCCTCCGTCCACATACAGTGGATGTACTCGTGTTTAATCCTCCTTACGTGCCGGCAGATAGTGTTCCGGAGATCCCCAAGAGTGCAGATGATGAAGAATGGCTTGACTTGGCGCTTTTAGGTGGTTCTGATGGTATGGTGGTCACGTGGCAGGTTCTAGACCATCTCCACCATATTCTTAGTCCATCAGGTGTGGCCTATATTCTCTTTTGTGCACGGAACAACCCGGAAAAAGTACATGCGGAGATGGAAAGAAGAGGCTGGGCGGTTCGTTTGGTCATGACCCGTAAGGCTGGATGGGAGGTACTCTCCGTTTTAGAAATCCACCGTCAATCTTGAACAACCTACTGAATAATAGCCTATTCTTCTTCTGTTTTGCCTTGTGATGAAGCTCTTCCTTAATTCATCTGACAGATCCACTGGAAAATCTATGGATGCTACTACCCAAATCTATGAACTGATTTGAACTGATTTGAACTGATTTGAACTGATTTGAATGGAATTGAATGGAATTGAATGGAATTGAATGGATTTGAAGTGACCTAACACCTAAACAATCAATATGGTGCCAATCAATATCTTCGAATCCTTTTTACATTGAAAACGTCTACTTTTTATGCCCTTACTAGAGTCAGAAAGTAGATGGGACAAGCACCCAGGTGTTGTTTTCAAGCCAATGAGCAGATCCAACTGAGATCCAACTGAGATCCAACTGGTATCTTTCCCCAGAGATAAATCCTTCTAGACGGATCCATCCATAAATATCATTGCTTGAGATTAAATGAAGGCAAGTACATCATATCTTATTATCTTATTGAAGAAAACAAGATCTTTACTGATGACCTTTACTTGTATCTGACTGAGAGCAACTTCCATCATTTCCAAAGACTATTTCCAAAGACTATTTCCATGGCCATCTCCCATGACCACCTATTTCCTATTTCCTATTTCCTATTTCCTATTTCCTATTTAAGGAGTGGGTGGCCACACCAATATCAAGGGCCATCTTCAATTTGTTGTCGAAGATATCGACAATGGTGACAGAAGCAGCACCAAACTTTCTTGCAACGGCAGCAGCAAGCAATTCAACGGGACATGCACCAAACACCACGACGTTGTCGCCGAACTTGATGGAGGCTGTCCTGGAGGCATGCACACCAACGGACAAAGGCTCGACCAAAGCACCCAATTCAAGAGAGACGTGGTCTGGCAATTTAATCAAAAAGTCAGAAGGAGACTTGAAGTATTTGCAAAGTGTTCCTGGAGGATTTTGGCTCGCCCTCTTTGGAGTTTGGTGTGGCTGCAAAGCACATGTGAGGACACAAGTTGTATTTACCACTCTTGTATTCGCCACTCAACCGGGATGGCACACCAGATTCAATAGCAACCCTGTCGCCCACCTTCAAGTTAGTAACGCCCTTACCAACCTCGGCCACAACACCAGAAGACTCGTGGCTCAAAACCATGGGCTTAGTTAAGACGAAATCCCCGATTTTTCCGTGGGCGTAGTAGTGGATATCGGAACCACAGATTCCAGTTTTTTTAACCTCGACAATGACATCATTATCGTCGGTGATTTGAGGAGCGTCGTAGTTATTTCCTATTTCCCATTTCCTATTTCCTATTTCCTATTGCCATTGCCCTATTGAACTATCATATCAACTCCACAGCAAAATACTTGGCCATGAAAGGGGAATCCAAAGTTCTTCTTACCATCAGAAATCGGGTTACATTTCACTCTCTTCAATACCAAAAAAAAGGACTACTTTTACAGTTGGTCTGGGCCAAGATATCCAGGTACCAGTCAGCACATATAAGTTTTGGACTCCTCTAGCGTCAACTGCTGCGCCTTGACCGATAAAGGAATAGTGTTTGTGGTGTCTGCATGCTGGAAGAATGCGGCTTTTAAAGCTGTGTGTGCTTTGAAGAAAAGGGTTGGCGATAGTATGCTCTTGGAGAAGAAAAAAGGAGCAACAGGATCTTAGGATCTGGGCCTGTGGTGATTGAGTACACAGTTAGGTGAATGTGCAGTCTGGGAGTGTGGGATCAGTGGACTTGCCAAGACTACTAGGCACTTGGCTAGGTACTTGGCTATGCACTTGGCTAGGTCCTTGGCTAGGTACTTGGCTAGGAATACGTTTCTAAAGCCCCTATTGATATCATGTACAGCGTCTTTCGTGGTCTCTAGGGAATCTGAGTCTTTAGCTACTTTGCCCATGAAGTCCAACATGAAGTCCAACATGAAGTCCATTAATCAAAGAGTCGTAGGAATCTCAAGGCTCGACAGGTTTCTGAAGGGCCTGAGGTTCCTGATCAGCCTGGTGCTCCTAAGTCTCCCGGCGCTCCGAAGGCTACTAAGGCTCCCAAGGCTGGGAGACCAAACACTTCAGAGACACTGAGTGCTTCTAAGACATTGTCTGGGCTTAGCTGTGGATCTGCCTCAGTTGTTCCCGACTTCAATGGAGCAAGCAGAAGCGTTGCAAGAATCTTACCAATTCTCACTGCCATCCTGTACTGGGATACCTAAGCCGTGCCCAGCTTTTAACTAAGGTTTTTAACTTCCAATTAAGGTTACAACTAAGGTTTTAACCTTTTAACTAAGGTTCCAACTTCAAGTGAAACTCTCACACAGAGTCATGGTCTGGTGTTGTAATGTTATGGTGTTGTAATGTTATGGTGTTGTAATGTTATGGTGTTGTAATGTTATGGTGTTGTAATGTTATGGTGTTAGAATGAATAACTTCAGACGTTCCCATATACAGATTGTAGCTGTTGCTAGGGTTGGAGAGGACACTCTTCAAAAATGGGTTTATACACTATTCACTATAGCATATTCACTATGAACAGTCTTTACTATTAACAGTCTTGACAATCAACAATCTTCAGTATAAACAGTCTCTAATATAAACAGTCTTGACTATTAACAAACTTCACTATAACAGTATTCACTATCACTATGAACAGTATTCACTATAGCAGTATTCACTATGAATAGTATTCCCGTATGAATAGTCTTGACTATGAACAGTCTTCACTATAACAGTATTCACTATGAAGAGTCTTGAATATAGCATATTCACTATAGCAGTATTAGCATATTGACAATGAACAGTATTAGCAGTCTTGACTATAGCATATTCACTATGAACAGTATTAGCATAATCACTATAGCAGTATTTCCTATGAACAGTCTTCACTGTAGCAATCTTCACTATAAGCAATCTTCACTATAGCATATTCACAATGAACAGTATTCACAATGAACAGTATTCACTATGAACAGTATTCACTATGAACAGTATTCACTATAACAGTATTCACTATAACAGTCTTCACTATGGACAGTATTCATTATAAAAGTATTTGTTAGATCCACCATAAGTAGTACCCTATTTATTGAGATTATGAAACTTCTCTGTCTGATACACTGGCTATTGTTTTTTAGTTTTTTATTCAGACTTCTACTCCACCCCATTGTACGGAGTAGCAGAATGATCTGAGGTGATTAAAACAATAATCGTGAAGGAGTTATTCCGTAGCGATCTCAATTCTTGAAAACACTAAAAAAGCAGCTCCGATTCCTCGCTTGAGGAATCATTGACGAATGAATATACTAACTAGAGTACCTGACGTAACCAGAGTCTAACAAGAATCTAACAGTATTCACTATAGCAGTATTCACTATAAACAATCTTTACTATGAACAGTCTTTACTATAGCAGTATCCAGTATCAAGAGTATTCACTATGAACAATATAAGCAGTATCCGCTATGAACACTATTCACTATAAAAGTATTCACTATAAAAGTATTCACTATACAGTGTTTTTCATAATGATTCAAACCAGTCTCCAGGTTTAAGAGCTCAGAATATTAAACACTCTAATCAAAGTTGGTATGAAACATTACGCCATTTGGTTTGTAACACTGTGTGAATGAGAACAAACCTTTTTTGAGTTATTGGTTTGTTTGGTTTTGGTAGTTCTGGCTCCAAACATTTAGCCACCTGGTTTGAATAGTTTTGAAAAGCACTGTAACAGTATTCACTATAACAGTAACAGTATTCACTATGAATAGTCTTCACTATTACAGTCTTCACTATAACAGTATTTACTATAACAGTATTCACTATAACAGTATTCAGTATAACAGTCTTCACTATGGCAGTATTCACTATAACAGTATTCACTATAACAGTATTAGCAGTCTTTACTATGAACAGAATCCACTATAGAAGTCTTGACTATAGAAGTCTTGACTATAAACAGTATTCATTATGAACAGTATTCACTATAAACAGTCTTACTATAAACAGTATTCACTATAACAGTATTCACTATAACAGTATTCACTATAACAGTATTCACTATAATAGTCTTGACTATAGCACATTCACTATGAACAGTATTCACTATGAATAGTATTCCCTATATGTTATGTTCTTTTAATACATTTATGCCTAGCTTCTTATATTCGTTGATGGTTCCTCAAGAGAGGAACCGGAGTGGCATATATAACTTTGAGAGAAACGTGTTAGGGAAAAACTCTCCACCAGAACAATGCGAAGCATTATTCTGGAATGTTCGATAGAGGCCATCGGAGCACTTCGTGCATAGAAGGCCAAACGCCGTATCACCATTGTAACCATATTCAGACTGAGAGGCTTCATAATACCTTCATATGCAGGGCCCTGCCTATGGCGGATCTAACACTATAACAGTATTCACTATAAATAGTCTTCACTATGAACAGTATTCACTATAAACACTATTCACTATGAACAATCTTCACTATTAGCAGTATTAGCAGTCTTGAATATAGAAGTATTCAACATTAACAATTTTCACTATGAACACTATGCACTATAAAAGGTCATTTTTATTTATAATCTTCACTATAGCAGTATTCACTATAACAGTATTCACTATAATAGTATTCATTATAAACAGTATTAGCAGTCTTCAGTATGAACAGTCTCTAATATAAACAGTCTTGACTATTAGCAATCTTCACTACAACAGTATTCAGTATAGCACATTCACTATAACAGTATTCAGTATAGCACATTCACTACAACAGTATTCACTATGAACAGTCTTCACTATGAACAGTCTTCAACATTCGCTTGTGAAAGTGCCCCTAATTTGGTTAATACGAAACCTTTTCATTTCTTGGATGTTTCATTTCTTGGATGTTTCATTTGTTGATTTGTTGATTATTTGAATAGCTTAAAAAACCAACGTACTATTTTTTTTTTTTAACCAGAGACGAAGGAGTTTTTATTCTTCTTCTTCTTCTCATGAATGGGTGGTCGCTCTTGTGGCATTCTTTTTTTTCATTTGGTATTTTGCAGCTACGCGCGCACGCAGCGCACAGAGGAAAAAAAAGTTTCAACCACTTTCTTCTATACTATAATGTTCGCCTTATGGTAGACCAATACACCCGTCCTCCACGTCCCGGCCGAAAAGAACCCAAGAATAGAAATTGAAAAAGAAAGAAAAAAAATAAACTCATTGAAAACTCAAACAAGAAAGCGAAGAGAAGAAAGCGCAGAGAAGAAGGCGAAGAGAAGAAATCGCCCAGAAGAAATCGTCAAGAAGAAAACGTACAGAACAGGAAATCGTCAAGAATAAGAATAAGAATAAGAATAAGAATAAGAATAAGAATAAGAATAAGAAGAAGAAGAAGAACACCTCTTGTATACAGCACCTTCCTCCAAGTTCCGTTTCTGTTTCCGTTTCCGTTTCTGTTTCCGTTTCCGTTACCGTTTCCGTTTCCGTTTCCGTTACCGTTACCGTTTCCGTTACTGTCATCGTCATTGTTACCGTTCCGTTTCCGTTATATTCTATTTAACCGAATACCAGACCATCAATTCTCGACCACTAGTCCTTTGATTAATCAATCATCCATAGTTTAACTAGGTGTCTAATTGTCTAATTGTCTAGTGTCTAATTGTCTAGTGTCTAATTGTCTAGTGCCTAATTGTCCACATCCAGTGTCATCCACTCATCCAAATTCTAGTTTCTGTGTCTAGAGTTGATACACCTATTGATCCCATACATTGTCAATAGTCTAATTACTCTATTGTCTACGTGTCTAATACTCCCTGCGGATTATCTAACTCTAGTTTTCAACTGGTTCTCAATTAAAGTTTGTCCATTGGTTCTTTATCTAAGTTTGTCTTCTGTCCAATAGAACGTCTGATCTAAATAATGAGGGTGGAGATCGAACAAGAAATCGCTGGAAAAAAGGCTCAGCTTACCAAATTCCTTTCTGCTCGCTACATTGACCAATCCTTGGTCTTGGGTTTCACCACCATATTGCAGAGCAAGTTCCAGGAATGGATTCTTGCTGACGTGGCCTCATTCACCACTTTGCATGAGCACGCCCAGTCTGTGAATCAGCAGGTAGACTCTTCCCAGTTTACCCTGATTGATCTCTTAAATTCCCTCTGGACGTCGTTTTATTATCCCATTGTCAAAATGTACCAGAATCAACATGCGGAGATTTTCGAGGCTCTGGTTAATTCTCTTAAGGAAAAGTCGTTTCAGGGGAAGAAACCTGTGCAGGGGAAAAAACCTGTGCAGGGGCAAAAACCTGTGCAGGGGCAAAAGCAAGGAGAAAGCCCTAGAAAGGGCGAAACTCCGAAAAAGGGTGAAAGCCCCAGAAAGGGAGACAAAAAGGGGAAGCCTAAGGGCCCTGAATTCAAAGCCGTTGAAATGAGGAAACTCAATGAGTCATTTTCCAAATTCCTCAAATCAGCCATGGCATTTTATAAGCTCTTTCTCCGGGAGTTTGCCAAATACCCCAATCTGCTGATTCCTTCGAACTTCTTAAAAGAGTTCAATATCACTATCAACCAAGACTGTACATCTCAGTGGTCGGAATTCCACTCCAGTATTTCCTATGCCATCTTTCATTGTCTCTTGGGGTTGGGTAATTTGGCCAGAGCAGAGGTTAATTGTACTCTCAACTATGCAGAGCCAGGGAAATCTATTTCCGCTTACTATAAGCACCAAAAGAGCTCTGGTGGAGCCGAAGAGTGGAAGAATAAGCTCTATGTTTACCCCATGTTCTGCTACCATAAATGTATCAGGCTCTTTCCCACCATGCACGAGCCCTATAATCACCTTGGAGTGATTTGCAACTCATTGGACCAGAAATTCTCGGCGGTGCTCTGGCTTTTACGGGCTCAATCCACCAGAGACCCTAATACTGCCATTCCAAGGTTCAACTTGACTTCCCTTTTCACCAAACCATGGCTTCATGAAGCCTATAATGCTGCCATTAAGACTACTGGCATAGAAAAGGATCCAGCAGCCAAAAACGTGATTTTGTTGCGTATCATCGGCGACTACTTCTACCCAAAGGCGTTCCAGAGACCTCTTTATGTGCAGAAGGTACAAACGGATTTCTTGGGCCTTCTTAAAGGTGGCCTAGTTAATCTGCCAATAGAAACGTCTCGTCTGGTGCTTGACCAGTTGACGGTTCTTTTCAGTTTCTGCTCTTTACCTGAAGTTAAAGTCCAAAAAGGGTTCCATGACTTTATCATACAGTACGTCCTGACCTATTTCGAAGCTGTGCCCATGTTTGACATCCAGGAAGACTCCATCACGGGCGTTCTCCAAGTGTTCCGGTTTATCTTGGCGTTCTACCGCAAACTGGACACTTTGCCCCGAAACCCTAAAGTGTGTGCCAACTTACTGGAAGCGTTGAACGTGCTCATTAACTTCAATACTGAAGAAACAAAGGCCAAGGTCTTAGAAGCGTTCAGAGAAAGCAGCCAACCAATCAGAACGCACTATTTCGATGAAGACGTCCGCTACAAAGACTACAAACCCATTGGGTGCCAGTTTAAGGATTTCAATGACACCCACTTGTTCAAATCGGGTAATGCAGACCTTCTCAATGGTGGAGATTTTTATAGCCGCAACAAAGAAGTGCCTGATTTTCTTGATAATGATGCAGTTCATCGGATCGATAAGGATACTGAGCTTCTGCGGGATGACCCCAAGGCCCGCCAAAAAGCAATTGCAGCCGAGTGTACTCGCCATGAGAATATCTTAAGGTTGCGTGCCATATTGGTGATGGTACGTGAAATGTTTGGGCCTGTGATTAGTCTTAATGCCGAAGGAGATGCTTTCAAGGTGGAGAGACGTGATAAACTGGGTCCCCAGGATGTACAGGTTTCCACCACCAAAAAGAAGAACAAAGCCAAGAAGTTGAAGAAGAAGGAGGAGGCTAAAAAAGCTCTGGGGGATACAGTTGTATCTCCTCCCAAGTTGGCACCTTCGTCGTTAGAGGAAATCGAGCTGATGATCCTTTCACATGCTCCCAAAATCACCCAAAGGGATGACGTCACCGATGGAACACTTGCAGATATGGTTAATGCAATTGTTAGCGAGCAAGATCACGGGTCTAGTGTTGAAATGCAGGTTGCTGCAACTTACGAGGAGTCCAAAGAGCCAATCAAAGAGCCACACTACGATGTTTCTCTGGGAATTTCCAAAACAGATAAGTTTGAGAAGCCATCGATCTTGACTCGGCGTATGGACCAAAAAGAGGTAGGTCCAGGTCAATTTCTGGGTCAATTTCTGGGTCAAATTCCGGGTCAAGAACATCAATTCCAAGGTCAATCTGCAGGTCAAACAGCAGGTCAAACAGCAGGTCAACCCGGAGGTCAAACAACAGGTCAAACATCAGGTCAAGCCGGAGGTCAAGCACATCACTTCCATGGTCAATTCCCAGGCCAACAACATCAATTTGCAGGCCAATTCGCAGGTCAAGAACATCAATTCCAAGGTCAATATCCCGAATATCAAGCAGGAGGACCAGAACATGCAAACTACGGGAACGGGTTCGGGGCAAACGGATACATGGTGCCCATGCAGGGCATGTACCAAGGTGGACCAGCAATGGCACCATACGTCATGCCAGGGTATCCTCCTATTCAAACCATGAATGGACCATACGGCTATACCATGGTCCCAGGGTCCTACGCATACTCACTGCCCATGCCCATGATTCCCCCACACTTTGGCCAGAGCCAGGGCCAAGGCCAAGGCCAGAACCAACCAAATTCCAATCATCCAAATGCTTCCAATAATCATTCCCAGGGTCAAGGTCATTCTCAGGGTCAAGGTCATTCCCAGGGTAATCACCATTCCCAAGGCCAAATTCAGAACCAGAACCCTAACATGATGTACATGCAGTACAAGCAATAAGCAAGGAAAGTCAATTTAAAGACTATAGTCAATTTCGTCTTAAGTCAAATTCAGTTTTGGAATTCAAGTCAAAATTGTCTAAACTCAAATTCAATGTTGAAGACTAGAGTCAAATCTGTCTAAAGTCAAATTCAATTTTAAGGACTAGAGTCAAATTTGACTTGAATTTGTCTAAAGTCAATTTTGTCTAAAGTCAATTTTGACTTTTACACGTGGCATGATTGGTGGAATGCAGTGTCAATGGTACTGGTTTATGCACTAACAGGTCCACGCATGTACCATAATTAACTATGGCACAATTAACCATTGTACCATTGTGCCATGGTACCATTGGTACAATGGTACAACCAGGACCAGTGTGTTATGCGCTTACAGGGCTTGATGTTTCTAGGAGGTAGTATGCACTTAGATGCAAGCTTTTTATATGTTAAATGTATCTATTTATAATTAGTTAGTAGGATATTATGTAAAAAAAAAAAAAAAAAAAAAAGGTATGGTGTCGTATAAGTCCACGTGACTAAAAAAGAAAAAAATAGCCGGATCACGTGACTGAAAAAATATAAGCAGAATCACGTGATCCGGATCGTAGCATCGCCTTGCGCGTAACCAGATTCTCAGGCGACTTTTCACCCCACCACTTTAGGTCCCGAGTATATTAGTTGTTCGTTTTCCACATTTGTTTCATCCTTGTTTCATCCTTGTTTCATATTTGTTTCATCCTTGTTTCATATTTGTTTCATCTGTTTCACTTTCACCTGTGTTTAATACCCAATTCATACCCGATTCATTCACTGTTTCATAGTTGTTTCACGTTTGTTTCACCTGTTTATCTGTTCACCTGTTTCACCTGTTCATTCATTCCGGTTCCCTAAATCATCTCATGGATATCACTCACCGGTCCAATAACCAGGCCTTCGCCACTAAGGCACCACCTGCAGATGCCCCAATCCATGTGTTAAACGAATTCTATTGGACAAATAGCAAAGAGCCGCATACGGCCCGGAGGAAGGCCATTTTGGCCAAGTACCCTGAAATCTCCAAGCTTACCGGCCACGAACCATGCACAAAATATTATGTGGTTGGTGTAGTGGTGATACAGCTTTTAGCAGCGTATCACGTGCGTCACCTTTCCCCATTTTCCCTTCATTTTTTCTTGGTGGCTTATATTATTGGAGCTACTGCCAATCAGGCTGTTTTCTTGGCCATCCATGAATTGCTGCATAATTTGCTTTTCAAGAAACCACTCCATAATAAGCTTTTCGCCATTCTCACTAATTTACCCATTGGTATTCCTTACCTGGCGCTGTTCCAACCTTACCATCAATTGCATCATAAGTTTTTGGGGGATCAATATTTGGATACTGACTTACCCACTCGTTTGGAGGCCATGGTGCTTAGTAATGTTTTGGGCAAAGTGTTTTTTGCTGTATGCCAGATTTTCTTCTATGCATTGAGGCCAATGTTCATTACCCAGATTAGGTTCACTTGGGTTCATTTGGTGAATATTGTATTTCAGGTAATTGTTGATGTGGCCATAATTCAGACTTGGGGCTGGCTGTCGTTTTGGTACTTTCTTATGTCATCATTTTTGGCTGGACTGTTGCACCCATGTGCAGGTCACTTCATTGCTGAGCACTATGTGCTTAATGAAAATAATACAAACCGGGTGGCTCTGAAGGAAGGTTCGGAAAATGTACCTCTGGGCTTGGTGCCTCCGGAAACTTATTCATATTATGGCACTTTGAACCTTTTGACCTGGAACGTGGGTTACCATAATGAGCATCATGACTTTCCATATATTGCATGGACGAGACTCCCCAAACTCCGGGCAATTGCTTCGGATTTCTATGATCCATTGCCCCAAATTGACTCCTGGTGTGGAGTTTTGTGGCATTTCTGTGTCAACGATATCAACAACTTGTGGGGCCGGGTCAAGAGGCTGGGAAGGGAAAAGTCAGGTAGAAATGTGGTCAATTTGGATAAGAACTAGACACACACAAAGGCGAAGAATTCTCTTCAAACGGAAGATAAAACGACCACAATCAGATTACTATCTCAGAAGTAATTCAGTTTATGATCGTATCCAGAGTCCCCATCAACATTACCTCCACATCCATCATTCAGGGAAGTACCTCTAGTACTTTGTACTATAAAGGATCTGAAAGAGTTTGTCTGAAATCACTGGGTCTGACATTGTTGCTGGAATTTCATGTCTTCATTTTTTTCCATGACTTCTTCCTTTGAAGGTTTTGGTAGGACTTTGGATGTCCTGCGGAAATAAGAGGACTTGAAGGACTTTAAGGACTTCAATAGTTCGTTCAACTTAGTCGATATTTTGAAGTGTCCACATTTCTTCACATTCTGGGTTATCCATTTCTGGGTTTTCCATTTCTGGCTTCATTGGTGTGTCTTTGAACACTTCCAAGTACCATTAATCTTCCACCTTTTAACTGCTGCTTCAATCAACCTTGCTGAAAAAAAACTGGTTCAAAGTTCTGTTCATCTTCAGAGCCAGGCTTTTTCATTTGGAAGCAATCATGTCCGTCTTCTGATTATGTGAACATCTCCAAAATGTCATCAAACAGTCCATTCCTCTATTCATGGATATTCCATTCATACCTAGGCGAAGTTATACTTGGCGATCTCCTTAAGGTAAGGTTACCCAAAGCAAAGTTATACCCATGCCGAAGTCAAAGCCATGACAAGGTTGGACCCGTGTTTCAACATCTGGTTTCAATATCTTTTAACATCTGGACTGGTTCTTGAACTGAAACTGCCACATTCTTTTGACGTGACTCTAATGACAGAACAAAAATATGACCAGCCTGTTCTCACTGTTAGAGTTGAGACTTGATCAAATTTAAAGTCAAAACATCAAACATCAAAGCATCGAAATGTCGAAAAGTCAATTTCTAAAAGTCAATTTCTAAAAGTCAATTTCTGAACTTCCTCGATTCGGTTTGGCACCAACGAATGAATTTCTCAAAACTGTCGAGAATCAGCAACAAAAAAAAGTGTGTCCATTGTCATGATACCCAATCCGACACTAACCACTCATCAATCCATTACTCCATCACTAATCACTAATCACTCATCACTCATCACTCATCAAACATCACTCATCAAACATCACTCATCAAACATCAAACATCACTCCATCACTCCATCACTCCATCACTCGTTACCTCAGATTGGACCAGACCTGATCCATACCTGCATCCACTCCATCCATACCCAACAATCTTCACCAACTGAATCCACGAGTCATTAAATCCATTCTCAGTCTCTCATAATGTGTCTATAGTGTCTATACCTATTATATTATCTTGTATGTCCTCCTTGTATGTCCTCCTTGTATGTCCTTCTTGTATGTGTCTCCATTGTACGTGTTTCTCTGATAATCATAACCTTGAAAGAGAATGTATATGGATAAGTCGACCGCATGGGTCACTACACCATGTTTTTATCATCCTACCTCGTTAGTAAAAAAAACAACGACAAAAACAACGAGTAATTTGTTTCTAAAGCCAAGTTATTTGTGAAGAGCAACCTCACTTTTTAAAACAGAGAAATTACCTCATTTGGACCAAACCCATGTCATGTAGAATATAGTCCAATAGCACCAAGTCAATATCTTGATTTCCCTTGGTTTGTCATGCTTGATCATCTTGATTTGTAATGCTTGGTATTCCATACTGCTATCTTCAATGTATATCTTTGGCTAGAATACTTGGAGATTACCAGAAGTTGTATTCGCGGTTCAGTACCTGACTGATCAATACCTGGATTCAATTAGCGTGATTGATAATGGATTGATTGATAATTGATTGATTGATAATGGATTGATTGGTTGTCATTAAAAGTACCTTAAAAAAGGAATTGGCCATATCTTCCAATACCTGAAAACTCTATGGGAGAGTAAATCAAAGGGACGTAGAACCGGTCGACCGACTCGTAGAAATCAAATACCATCCGATTGGTCACCGAACCTAAAAAGCTCTTCTTTAAAAAGCAGTGGGACAAAAAACAGTTGGATAAAATTAAGGGGGGGGGACTCCTGCTTTTATATTCTTTTGGTTGCAATTCGGTGCGGGGGAAACAGAAGGTGCATAATTGCCACCAGATATGCGCGAGCGTTGGCTGCAATTCCCAAAGAATATAAAAGGAAGGCCATTCCCCGCGAAAGTGAAGTAGTATATTTTCCCAGCCAAATCTATGTGTGTATACACAGATTCATTCAGCGTAACATATTCGTGATTTGCTTAGGGAACAAAAAGTCATGATGTGTTGATATGGTTGGAGATCAAAAGTTATCATCTACATGAGTACTGGTCTACATGAGTACTGGTCTACATGAGTACTGGTCTACATGAGTACTGGTCTACATGAGTACTGGTCTACATGAGTACTGGTCTACATGAGTACTGGTCTACATGAGTACTGGTCTACATGAGTACTGGTCTACATGAGTACTGGTCTACATGAGTACTGGTCTACATGAGTACTGGTCTACATGAGTACTGGTCTACATGAGTACTGGTCTACATGAGTACTGGTCTACATGAGTACTGGTCTACATGAGTACTGGTCTACATGAGTACTGGTCTACATGAGTACTGGTCTACATGAGTACTGGTCTACATGAGTACTGGTCTACATGAGTACTGGTCTACATGAGTACTGGTCTACATGAGTACTGGTCTACATGAGTACTGGTCTACATGAGTACTGGTCTACATGAGTACTGGTCTACATGAGTACTGGTCTACATGAGTACTGGTCTACATGAGTACTGGTCTACATGAGTACTGGTCTACATGAGTACTGGTCTACATGAGTACTGGTCTACATGAGTACTGGTCTACATGAGTACTGGTCTACATGAGTACTGGTCTACATGAGTACTGGTCTACATGAGTACTGGTCTACATGAGTACTGGTCTACATGAGTACTGGTCTACATGAGTACTGGTCTACATGAGTACTGGTCTACATGAGTACTGGTCTACATGAGTACTGGTCTACATGAGTACTGGCATACTATGATTACTGACTATCTAGTGTGAGTACTGACTGTTTATTGGGTACTGCTCTACCATGGGTACTGATTGTCTAATGTGAGTTCTGGTATACTATGAGTACTGGCCTACTATGATTACTGGCATACTATGGTCACTGATCTACCAAGAGTACTGGTCAGCTAGATCATTGGTCAAATATCAATATTGGTTAAATATGACTTCTGATCTACGATGATTACTGACTATCTACCGAATACTAATTGTCTAGTGTGAGTACTAGTCTACTATGAGTACTAGTCTACTATTATTCCTGACTAAACTCTGTGGGTACTGATTGTCTTGTGTGAGTTCTGGTCTACTATGAGTACTGGCCTATTATGAGTACTAGTTACAATAGAGTACTGACTGCCTACCAAATACTGATCTATTATGAGTACTTGTCGTCTGGTATGACTACTGGTCTGCTATGGGCACTACTTTTCTACTGAGGACTAATTTCATCATATGAGTGCCGTTCTACTATGACACTGGTCTACTATGAGTACTCTTCTACTACGTCCACTGACTGTCTCTGATCTGTGTGCACAACTTGCCAATGTGTTCGGTGAATTTGTAGGCCAGGATTTTGATGGTGGATGCCTGGAACGTCAAGAATGTACCAGAAAAGCCCTCCAAGAAAATGACCGAGGCGTATACTTGTTGGCATAAGTATAAGACCAGGCCAAAATTGTCGTTGTTGGTTGCCTGGATATTATCTAAGAAGGCAGTCAACAATAAGAAACAATAAGAAACACGCCAAAACTTTGAACAAGTTGACAAGAACAACTCCAAAATAGTCGATATCTCCGTTCTTAGCCCTTGGCCCTTGGCCCTTGGATTCCATGCCCTCGTTGACATTGGCACATGCTCTGGAAAAGGCCACTCGGATGGTATAGATCAACAGCTTGGGGTCTTGCAAGTCTTTTTCTGGATGTTAACACTGGTCTTTGACCCCAAGACTTTCCCTATACGAGTTCAAGAACTCAACGATTCCCATGGCAGTTTCTCCTTCCTTGACGAAAGTGTATTTCATGAGCAGTTGCTTTCCAATGGAAACACCCAAGTTATTATTATTGTTGTCCACCTTCCCACGCCAAACTCCAAAGAGGTCGAGTCAAATCCTCCAGAAACACTTTGAAAATACTTCAAGTCTCATTCTGATTTCTTGATTAAATCGCCAGACTACGTGTCTCTTGAATTGGGTGTTTTAGTCGAGTCTTTGTCCGTACACCGAACAATGAAACCGTTTTAAGCCTTTCCAAAACTTTCCAAACCGGAATTTGTTGAGTACCCATGGCCTCCACTGCTTGTCTATTGTGTACTAACCTACTATGGATACTGACCTACTATGGATACTGACCTACTATGGATACTGACCTACTTGTGACTGATCTACCATGAGACTGATCTACCATGAGACTGATCTACTATGGATACTTACCTACTTGTGACTGATCTACCAGAATACTGGCCTACTATGAATTCTGAATATCTGGTATGGGGTATAGAAGTGCTCTTGATGAAGAGTAGTACTCAAAGGGTGGATTAGAAATTGCCTCAGATTGTTCTGGAAATGAATTCGAGGGCCGAAGAAGGTTTAGTCAGATTCCTGTTTCCAGTCTCTTGTGTTTTGGTCCCGATACATCCTAAATCCGGTTTACAGAAAAAGCGAATTTTCGGGTATTTTGATTTCTGAAAACTAGGATATGATGTCTGAAATCATAAGATTATAAGGACCCAAATTTTATTACCTAATTGGGTGGAACAAAAAAATAAAAATTTGGGTGCCTTGACGTTGGTCCTTGTTCTACTGAATTAGCCGGGTGTACGGGTGCACAATGGTGTACGGGTGCATATGAAAAATGCAATCTCGGGTGTGGTAACAATATGCGCTTAAAGAGAGAGAGAGAGAGATATTGTGAATAGTATTTATTGACATACCTGCATATAACATAACACATATTCATTAATATTAATATTGACTAGTCATGTGCCTTTACCACATCCATCACTTATATACAGAACAGCACGTACAGAACAGCACGAAGTTCCCATGGCTTAAAAAAAAGTATTTCAAGACACTAAAGGTTTCTCACCATTTGTGTCACCTTCTCTAAACCAGATTGATTGTATGTCTTAAGCTTGTCCTGCACATAGGCCACGTAACCTTCCACATCCACCAATTCTCCTTCATTCGTATCATCTCCTTGTCCAAGTACTTTAACCCGGACCTTGCCTGCAGGATACTCCTCCTTCCCCAAGATCACCGCCAATTTGGCCCCTGCCTTTTCAGCAGCATCAAATTGTTTCCTTGGATTGGCCTTAGCCTTGTACAAGTACTCGGCATTAATGTTTTGACCCCACAATTGTTTGGCCACAGTCATTCTCTCGGTCAAGAAACCATTCCAGCCTTCTCCACCTCCAAATGCCATCACGTACACATCCGTGTGGTTGGGCGAGAGCTGGTCCCATTGGCTGGCGGACCGAGCCTTAATGATGGAAAATAACCGTTCCACACCAAAGGAGATTCCCACACATGGAATGGACTTACCGTTGGAAAACATACCCACCAAGTTATCGTACCGGCCTCCAGCAGCAATGGACCCCACACCCACATATTCACTGGCATCTTCTTTCTTATCCTTTGTAGCTTTAGCCTTCAACTCTTCTGCATTGGTAGGAGGGGCTGAAGCTGCAGTCACGGCCTCATAGATCAAGCCTGTGTAGTAGTCCAAACCTCTTGCAAGCGATAAGTCAAACGATAAGTGGTGTGAGATTCCCAAGGCATCCACGTATTCGGCCAACAGACTCATTTCCTCAATACCCTTTTGGGCAGATGCATTCTCCTTCAAGAGCTCGGCACTTTGCAAGTACGCCAAGGTCTCCTTGATGGATCCTGACACCTTAACAAACTCTCCGATCTTATCAGCAACCTCTTCGCTTTGGCCCTTTTCCACCGTCATTTCCTTCTTGACTGCTTCCCATGGCAACTTGTCCAATTTGTCCACAGCAGAGGAGATTTTTCTCACATCCTCTTCTTTGACTCCACACGCCTGGAAAATACCATCCAATACCTTGCGGTGGTTCAACTTGACCTTAAAGTCGTGGATCCCAAGACCCGTTAAACCCTCACAAGTGATGGCCAAGATCTCCGAATCGGGGATCATGGTATCGTAATTGCCTGCAATGTCGAAATCACACTGGTAAAACTCTCTCATGCGTCCCTTGGTCATGGCCGGCTGGTCTCTTCTGTACACCTTGGCAATGTGATATCTTTTGATGGCAGAAATGCTGTTGCAAGCCACAAATCTGGCAAATGGCACGGTCAAATCGTACCGCAATGACGTCAACTCACCTCCTTGATCCTCCAAGTTATAGATCAATTTGGAATCTTCTCCGTATTTACCCGTAAGGATTTCCCGGAGTTCAAATACCGGCGTATCGATGGTGACTCCTCCGTGTCTCTTGAATAGCGACCCAAGGGTAGAGAAAATCTCCTCTCTTAAGACCATATCCTTGTCAGCCCAATCTTTTGTTCCTTTGGGAGTTTTCAATAAAAACTGGTTATCGTTTTTCTTGCCCTTTTTAGCCTTGGCTCCGGAGCCGGGTTTGCCTATCGCTTTGGGAACGGCATCAATGCTCTTGCTTTCACTGCTCATAGTTCTGAAGATGGGACCGATTCTTTGGTAGAGACTTCTGAGCATGAGGTTTTTTTTTTTTCCTGGTAATGAATTCGCACTTGGTGGTCCGGTGGTGCACGGATGTGATTCATGTATTGCCTTGTGTGCATGATCAAACAGAATCTGGACACTTTAAACACTTTTTTCACTCCTCGTTGATCTTATTGCGCTTGGAGTACTTGAGCAGCATCACGCCATCGCTGAGGATCCGTTTACCCCAGCTTCCAGCTGCAGGATCACCCGTTTCGTCTCTGCACTGCTTCAAAAAGGGAAGCAATGACGTTCCACCGGTCCCCTTTTCCTCTCCTTCATTGAGCTTTTTCCTAGCCAAACCTGACCGTAACGTCAGCTCCGAGCCCATGTTCTTGACCTTCTTTGCCTGGAGCACAACGTACCGCGTAACGATTTGAATGTGTTTATCACGGAACAGTTTCGTCATGGCCAAACACGCATCGTAGCTGAGACTTAAGTCTCCATTAGTGGGGTTTTTGCTCACCACTTGCTTGATCTGGGTCTGTCCCTCGACCATAGCCAAAAAGTGTCTGTGTTTCCGAGGCATGTAGTTGCGCATCTCCCGAAGGTACGGATTCTGCTTTGGCTGCGAGTCTTCCGAGCTAGTTTGGATCTTGCTCTTCTTCTCATCGTCCAACTCTTTCACCGGATTAGGTCTTTCTCCGGTAGAATGGTGAGGAATCGAAAGGAGCGAGTCCAAAAACTGGATGAGCGTAGACTGAGCATTGGACCCGCCTGCGTATGACCGGGGACTTGTTTCATTCCCGTAAAGTACTCCGTCTTTGCTCAAACCCACATCGGCCATATTCTTCCAGCCCGCCAAATAAGGCCGGATCCGGAAGTAGAACACGTGCGGATCACACATCTCCTCCATTCGCATCAACACCGTGCCAAGATGGTCAATAGCTTGCGCCAAGTCCTGCAATGACCTCACCAAACGAGGAAGATCTTCTTCCAAGGCATACTCCATGGCTTGTGTACCGAATTTAACCACCCTTGCTCCTCTGCTCTCGAAGAAAACACTCACCAAGTAAAACCACGACTCGTCAATCGACCCGGTGAACGTGTTGATTGTGGTGAGGTTACTGAAGTCCATATCATCTTCTGAAGAAGGCATAATTTTCTTGTAGTTCCAAAGACACAAGCCTGCATAAGTGGCCAATGGGGGAAGCCCAAGCGCTTCGCTAACCTTAATCAATGGTTTAGCAATCATCTCCGGGATTTTGCTGCTTGGGACATCCGTGCCCCAAACATAAGCATGCGCCAAAAACCCTAGCACCTGGTATGCTCTTCTTTGCTGCTCAACATTCTCCAACATTTCCGAAGACAATTGAGGTAACTTGTCAATGTGCGTACGAACCGTTCTGGCCAAGATTAGCGCCGGCAAATTGGCCACCAAGGTTTCCCAAGGCTGGTAATAAGTTTGCGGTAAGCATGTCAAGGGGTACTTCTCGGGAAGAAACCCCGACTTATCGCTAACGTCAAAATTTTGGAGATCAAACATGTGGGTTGACCAGAGACTTGGGAAGTAAGCAAAAAAATTGTCTCATTTAGCTTACAATTGTTCCGGTCACATGACTCGTATGCGCTTGATTAGATCTGCGATGTATTATGCGAAAAAGCTCGGGGGGCGCGGGCGGCAAAACCAACAATGTAACTGGCAAGCCGAACCGGTGAATGGCTTCAGGCAAACCGGCAACTTTATCCTAACGTAACTCGGAATCCCGATTGGGTCGAAATCCAAATTATGACCGATCCAAAATAAGGATTGGAACCAAATTAGGACTATACCCCTTTTGTAACTTCAAGATTGCTGTGTGATATTACTTTCTGCAATGGATCTCAACAGCTCTCTATCGGAAACGTCCTCTTTGCGCAGACGCTTTCTGTCTGCCCAAAGCCCTTTCAACTCCAGGAAATTCCATGCATTTCCGTCGAGCCCACGTGTGGGAAACTCTTCATTTTTCTCCACAAACGGCACCTGAACCACTGGCAACTGGCCTGAAACGTCGGAAGGCTTCAGAATGGTGAGACTGGTCACTTCTTCCGCATAAGCTTCAGAGATTTTAGGCGACGGCAAGATGTGCGACCGGGCAGAATTCACTGTGTTGACTTCACAATTGACATTTTTGGACCCATTGGCGGTATTGTTGGTGGGCATCCACTTTTTTGAGGTGGATTCCCAAGTCAGTTTATCATTGGAGAAAGCCCGAGTCTTTGGCTTTTCCGAATAACTCATAAACTGTTTCAATTTTTGTGCCGCATTAGCCGAAAGCTTGGTCAAAGGTGCGTCTGACGGCGACAGCAGCAGAGGCTGCATGTACACGGTTCCTTGGCTTGCAATGATGATGTGCCTGGCGGCAGAAAAGATCAAGAGCTCCAATTCCTGGAGTTTCAACGGCAACATGTGAAACTCCTTCAGAAGGTGCATGGCCTCAGTTCTTGCTTTGGACTTGATGGAGGTGACTCCGACATCGATGGCGCCTCCCGTTTTTGCTTTTCGAAGTAGGTCGTATAATTTGAGGATCAGCTCCACCGGCTTCAAAATTTGCTTTGTGATTGCGATTGTTTTCTGGAGAATCCGCCCCAAAATATCGACGTACCAGATCAATAGCATCTGCACCACCAATGCTACACGTAATTGGTATCTCAACACGGTTAAAGCTACGTGAATGGCAGTCAAATAATCCATAACGGAAACGCACAACAGAAGTACAAAAATACAGATCCAAGCTGCTTTTCGAGGGGGATGGATATGGGTTTATATATGTGGGGATATTTTGCTTTTGTGATTTGGTTGCAAAAATATTGATGCGACCCCCCCTAACCCCCCCGTCCCATGCATGCACAAGTCTGATACGCCTGAAATGCACAAGCAGATGCAACGGTGCACGTGATACTAACCAAGAAGTAAATTATAAATAGATAGTGTTTCTCTCCCCCCCTCGAATTCAAGCAAACGTTTTTTTTCCTTTACTTCTTTTTATTGATGCCGGTTTCAAATAGATTTTGGGCCCGGCTGTATGCAGTCCCACACCCCCCTCCTCCCTTATGTTGTTTCATCCTAAAACATAGGGAGCCTTGGGTACAGGATCATGCAGTGTCCTTGCATTTGCAGTGACCTTGAATTTGCAGTGACCTTGCATTTGCAGTGGCCTAGAATTAATTTATGCATCCACATGTTTCATGAACAAAACGGGAAGGGAGTCCCTAAATCCAAACCCCCTAACCCCCGCACCGCCTCGCCTATAAAAAAACGTGCGCGCCCGCCTTATTCTTCACCAAATGGAAAGAGTGCGATCTCAGCAAGTGCAGTATGAAAGACGCTAGCAAATTCGCACTTTCACCGACATCCTCCAATCCCCTCACTCAAGTGTCTATACATATCGACAAGCCAGTTTGTTAAGCGAAAACAATCAATCGAGGAGATTACCAAAACGCGTTCGTTAGAATCATTTTGAATCACTGTTGCTTTGAGTAAGCAAGTATTTGAACCGAAAACACCTACTCCCTCCAGCCCCTGAGAAGAAACTTGACCCTACCTTCACCTTAATTCGTTAACCAGATATCTTAATTCGTCAACAAGATACCCTAATTTTGCTAACCAGATGTCTTTCAAAGGAATTAAAAAAAGCATTGTGCGTGCTCCGCAGTCGTTTCGTCAGAAGTTGAATATGGGCGAAATCACCCAGGATGCCGTTTACATTGATGCTGAGAGAAGGTTTAAGGAGCTAGAGGTTGAAACCAAGAAATTGAGTGATGAGTCCAAGCGGTACTTTACTGCAGTCAACGGTATGTTGGATTATCAGATTGATTTTTCTAAGGCCATCGAGGAGATCTACAAGCCCATTAGTGGGCGGTTGTCGGACCCCAACGCCACGGTGCAAGAGGATAACCCCGAAGGTATTCATGCTGCCGAACAGTATCGGGAAGTGGTGAAGGAATTGAAGGAGACGTTGAAGCCTGACTTGGAACTCATTGAAAAGAGAATTGTGCAGCCTGCACAGGAGTTGTTGAAAGTGATCAACAACATCCGGAAGATGGCCACCAAAAGAGACCACAAGCAAGTGGATTTGGACCGGCACAAGAGAACTCACCAGAAGTACGTGGACAAGAAGGAGAAAACTGTCAAGGATGAAGAAAAGATGTATTCTGCCGAGGCAGAGTTACAGGTTGCTCAAGAGGAATACAATTACTACAACGAGATGCTAAAACAGGAGTTGCCGATCTTGTTCCAGATGCAACGTGATTTCATCAAGCCATTGTTCGAGTCCTTCTACTACATGCAGTTGAACATTTTCTACACGTTGTACTTTCGCATGGAGGAATTGAAGATTCCATACTTTGACTTGAACCTGGACATTGTGGAGGCATACCACGCCAAAAAGGGCAATATTGAGGAGCAGACGGATTCGGTGGGTATTACCCATTTCAAGGTAGGCCATGCCAAGAACAAGCTAGAGATGACCAAGAGAAAGCACCAGATGATGGCCGGAAACTCTTCTGGTTCCCCACTGTCTGCTTCTAGCACTGCAGGTACGCTTCCTGCGTACACGCCGGGCCAGGCCCAATATGGGCAGTACGGCAATGAGAAGCTGCAGTACACTCCGACTGCCCCTGGTTACCAGACGTATCCCTCGCCAGGCCAAAGTCCGGTGCAGCCGCAATACTCGGCGCCAGCCACTCAATATGGACAACCAGCGCTGCCCGGCCAACCTGCTTATGGACAACCTCAATACGGACAGCAGACTGGTCTTCCTTCATACAGTGCCCCTGGACAAGTGCCAGGACAAGTTGTACCGCAGGCCCCAGCGCAGGCATATGCTCCTCCTCCAGTTGTGCCAGCAGCAGCACCAGCAGCAGCAGAAACGTGTACGGCGTTATATGACTACACCGCACAGGCGGCAGGAGACTTGACGTTCACCGCCGGCGCCGTGATTGAAATCATTGAAAAAGGCGATGCCAATGCTTGGTGGTCAGGAAGGTACAATGGGCAAACGGGGTCTTTCCCAGGCAACTACGTGCAATTAAACCAAAAGAATTGAGGGCTGAGCAATTCAGCAATCAGTATTGAGCAATTGGAAATGCAATTGGAGATAATTTGCATGCAGTCATTTGGGGCCGGTCGAAAAACCACGGCCCTGACAGCAATTTGTGAGCCATGCCATCAATTTGAGGTGCTGCAATTTTGGAGGAGATGCATCAATTTGAGATGATGCAGCAAAGGTGTACTTAAGAGGAGGTACTTCTCCAGCGAATGCACTAGGAGCCGATGCATCAATGGAAGCCGCATCAATGGAAGAAGCACTGGTTAAGCCGGGCGGCACGTGACGAAAAGATTTCTCCGAAGCCTGAGTTAAGAATAGATTCAAGGCAAGAAGACTGATAAGTCCGGGGCAGCCTTGAAGAAGCCTAAAAAAAAAAAATTGAAACTAAAGCCGGAGCTAAGCGCAGGCGAGGGAGCGTCACGTGAGGTCTCGTTATCTGCACCTTCTAGATTGGCACAAATTTCTTTTTGATGGGCCAGCATTATTGGAGGCAGCCAATCACAATGCAACACTGCAAGGCAAGACAAGGCAACACAAGACAAGACAAGACAAGACAAAAGGCCACGAGGCTAGGAGCCCAGGGAAGACATTTGGTTAAAACCATCCCCCCTGACGGACCCGACGGACCCGACGGACCCGAAGGGTTCATCTCCTAAAGCGGCAACCTTCACTCTGTGCTGCATATTTGCTTGTGAATGTTCGCTAACGGTGACTGTCTTTGGCATCCGAGACAGCATTCCGAAGTCCGCGAGATTTCTTATTGCGCAACAATACCCAATGCAGGTAGGCGCTCGATGCGGATCGTGCATCAATGCACATGATGCAGTGGAGTAGGCAATTTGAGAGCGGCTGTTTATACACACAGTAGATTTGTGCAGCAGGTGCGGGGAGGCCTGGGCCTCTTTGTAGTGCGCCAAAGCTCCGGAGCATTGGCTGCAATTTGGACCAATCATGGTCCATGATTTGCTTTCAGGGGGAGAATGCGCCCGGAAAGCCCCACGTGCAGCGCTCAATCGGTGCTAGTGGGGTACTTTTGCGCCCAGAAAAAGCCGTTGACTTAGTTTGGGGGTCCACTCATAACCATTACCGCTAATTGCGTGCCACTTAAGTGTCAGGGGAGGTTACATGGGGGTTACATGGGGGTTACATGGGGGTTACATGCGGGTATCATGAAAGTTTCATGGGAATTTTAGTCATGTTTCATGAGTGTTTCAGGATCCTGTAGAGCGTTTAAAGATGTTTCAGAATCTTGTAGAGCGTTTAAAGACGTTTCAGGATGTATGGATGTTTGGATGTTTCTGAAACGTTGAAGAGATTTTTTTTTTGGAGGGTGTGGTGTACGGATGTTTAGGTATACTTTATTTTTTTATTATTATTATTATATTATTATTTTATTTTATTTTATTTTATTTTATTTTATTATATTATATTTTATTTTTTTTTTTATTTTTTTTACTTTAATTCTTTTTTTTTTTTTTGGGGGGGGGGTTTTTGATGGTGTGGTGTACGGAGGTTTAGATTTTGGCGATTTGCGCTTTTCCGCGTACCGAAGTGTCAGGCGTTGGACTTAAGCAGCGGAGCGGATCGGAGATGTTTCAGGGATGTTTCAGGGATGTTTCAAGCGTGTTTCAAGCGGGTTTCAGGAGCAAGTGCCTTGCAGGAAGAAAAAAAGATACTTGTAAGGGGTGGAGGCCGCAGGGTATATAACAAGAGACTGACTCGAAAAGAACAACAATAAGGCCAAGTAGAACAAGGGCCAGGGAAGGAACACGGTCAGAAGGGATCGGTTCGTATATCTCAGGACTGCGTCAGATATTTTATGTGGACTAACGCACGTCGAAGCGCACTGCACGGGGATGCATAGGAACCCTGCATAGTGGAGGAGGATCTTGGCCTTGCTTACATGAGCACGCATGGCAGCACTGGAAGTGGGCCGATCGCAGATATGCACTAGGACCACGCGGAGGAGCGTGGAAAGCCCGTGTTTCTTTTTCCCATGGAACGGGTAGACTTCTACGTGCCTTGCTTCTGCTTGGCTAGTGCATGCTGCACGCGCACCGGGGGCAATGCGGCTCTCCGTCCTGGGCCCTTCCCTCATTTATATGAGGAGCTCCCGGGGCCCGTCTGAGGCGGGCATTTTTCAGAAACCATCCCTCCCCCTCCCGTGCCACCCCTCCCTAGAAACCCCCTCCCCGTTCTTGTACCCATTCTTGACCTGGGGCATGTCCAAATACTCCAAGAAAGCGTTGGCCTCCAAGGTCAACTCGGTCCGGCCCTATAAGTCTCGGACCAAGAGACCGTGTGACTTTTGCCGCCGGAGAAAGACCTGCTGTATTATAGAAGAGCTGACTCCGTGTATGGCGTGTGCTCTGTTTAATAAGGGCGTGTGTACGTTTCTCGAGGAGCCGGTGAAACGGACCAAGAAGCCGGGGCTGCCGAATACTGAAAAGAATGTGGCCACGGCTCGCCGGACCTCGGAACCCAATACTGCTTTAAGACCTGCTCCAGCTGCCGAGCTGCCTGATCCAATTCCGGCTGAATATATGATGTCGTATCCACAAGCCACCAGCGAACCTGTGTATGGCCATTATGGTCTTGGATCGTTGGGTAGTTTGGGTCTTACTTTAGGAACCGGTCATTTGAATGCACTCAGCTTAGATTCGGCCCATTCCAATTTAAACCTAAACTTAAACCTAAACCTAAATGGGAATTCCAATTCAACTTCAACTTCCAATTCCAATTCCAATTCCAATTCCAATTCAACTTCCAATTCAACTTCCAATTCAACTTCCAATTCAAACTCAGCGTCAAACTCCGTCCCCAACTCAGCGGCAACTTTAAACTCAGGGTCAAACCACAACTCCAACTCCAACTCTAATTCAACTTCCAAGTCTAATGGTACGTTATCTTTGGGTAGTGTTGCAAATGGAGTCAATGGAGTTAATGGAGTCAATGGAGTTAATGGAGTCAATGGAGTTAATGGAGTTAATGGAGTTAATGGAGTTAATGGAATTCATGGAGTTAATGGAGTTAATGGAGTGGGTTCTTTATATGGACTGTTTGATTATTACGATACCATTTCTGGCCCATTCCACCAATCGTTACAGCTACCGCAATATCCATTAATGGGCGATAAGTATGAACGGATTGAACGGATGAATAAGTATGAACGGTTCGAACGGTTTGATCAATCCCATGGATCTGGACCTCGAGCAAATCATAGATCTGGAAGTCATGGATCTGAAACAATCAATGGTTCAGAAACAATCAATGGGTCAGAAACTCATGGGTCAGAAACTCATGGTTCAGAAACTCATGGTTCAGAAACACATGGTTCAGCTCCAGGATCAATTCCAGGATCAGTTAATGCTTCGGTAAGAGGATCAGTTTCTAGATCCGGGTCAGGACCTGTTTCAGGAACAGGCCATGGAACAGTTTCAGGAACAGGCTCAGTTTCAGACCAGTTTCAAATACTGCGCATGCTCAAATATGACCCTCGCATGCCCTCAGATACTTATGCCCAAACCCTCTACGATTCATCATCAGAAGTCGACCATAGCAGACTCATGAGTGTGGCATCATCGTCTACTTTCAATACGCTGCGTAACCCCAGCGTTATCCTGCCCGTTAGCGTGCCGGAGTCTGCAGCACTGGCGGCCGCGGTTCCGGCTTGTTATTTTGAACTGAAACTGGCTTCACTCAAGGCAAATCTGCACCTGCTGTTCCTGCTGCAATTTCCTCAATATCAGCAACTTTCCCAATATCCTCAGTTACAGTATCTGCAAGTTCTGCCTACTCATATTAATGGTGATGGCGACTATGGCGATTATTTCGGTTCCCATGCTGCTCAGGGATATGAATATGCTTAGTGTCTTAGATGCTCTATAGTTTGCTATAGGCAGATAATAAGGATAGTCATGATTAGAGTCAGATCAGCAAAGACTTTTTCTATCCATTTTTCTAGACCTTGGATGGTCATTTGATGGTCATTTGATGGTCTTTTGGTTAGTCTCTTGGTTAGTCTTTTGGTTAGTCTTTTGGTTAGTCTCTTAGATGGTCTTTTGGATGATCTCTTGGTTAGTCTCTTGGTTAGTCTCTTGTTTAAGGAGTTGGTTAGTCTCTTGTTCAAGGAGTTGGTTAGTCTCTTGTGTAAGAGGTTGGTGGACTTCCATGGGAAAGAATAATTTATGGGACTTCTCTGGTACTGCTCTGGAAGATCTATATATTAGAATCCATTCCACGGACTCACTGCTATGGACTGACTACTACCTTTGTTTTATCACTACGGTATTATACTTTGGTGCTGTTACTATGGTACAATGGCTTCTATTCTATGGTGATTATACTCTGGTGATTATACTCTGGTGTTGTTACTATGGTACAATGTTACTATGGAGTCTGTACTATGGAGTCTGTACTATGGAGTCTGTACTATGGTGACTATTCTATAGAGTCTATATTACGGTGACTGATGACTGACTATTATATGGATGTGTGTGACTGACTATGATGATAGTGGGACAATGTGTTCCTATCCCCAACTACATCGAGTCATAATATTCTGGACAAACATATACTTTTTTTGCCTGGCCCTATATGTCTATTCTGAGTGACAATATTGAGTGACTGAGTGATTGATTGACTGAGTGATTGATTGACTGAGTGACTGATTGATTGATTGACTGAGTGACTGAGTGACTGAGTGATACTACTACTACTGGCACTGACCTGCCGTTTCCCTATTATGAGTGATTGCTGACCTTGACTTTGATCTTGACCTTGACTTTGACTACACCTGTTGGTTTCTAATGCCGGGTTAGTCGGGCTGACATTGATGAACACCTCTGAACCATGAACCATGAACCATGAACCATCAACCATGAACCATGGTAACTGTTCTTGGCCTTGGCCTTATTACTGCTGGACTATGTCTAGACCATGGACTTTGTTACTCTATCCAAGCAAATGACTGACTGATTGACAACAGAGACTGACAACAGAGACTGACAACAGAGACTGACATCAGAAAGACAGAGTATGGGTATACACGCACATACACACATACAAGTCATACACACATGGCTATTAATGTCTTAACTATGACTGGCTTGACTATGACTGGCTTGACTATGACAGTCTTAACTATGACTGGGCTTAACTATGACTGTCTTAACTTGATGTCTTAAGTTGATGTCTTAACTATGACTATGGACATGGCAGACATATATGAACAGCTTGAACATGGTACGAATTGACTGATTGATATGAGTCTGGATTTAATCGTTTATGGTTCTCTGGCTCTAGTTGTTTTTCAGGCTCTAGTTGTTTTTCTTGCTTGACTGTTGCTGCTTGACTGTTGCTGCTTGACTGTTGTCGCTTGACTGTTGTGACAGGGCGTGACTGGCACGGCTCTGTGTGGTTCTAGACTAGTTTCAGTGATCAAATGTGGTGATGCAGCCGATCGCGCAAATCGTGCATACATACAGGTGTCTGGGGCGGGCCCAAACCATCCAGGCCGATGCATCACTCCCACTTCATTTCTTTTTAGCTTCCCCTCCAGCGCCATCTAATTCTTAATCTTATACACACAAGTTCTAGACAGACGTTTTTCCGTAGTGGTCCTGACTTTGATTTTTTTGGGGGGCAAGTATAGGCGATGCACCCTGCGATGCTTGCGCAATTGGTGCCGCCTAAGATGTTTTAGAAACGGTGCGTTAGCTTGTTTTAGAATCCGTGCGCTAGCGCAAGATGTTTGAAGGGCCCTTGGCGCCAAGTGTAAGAGAGACGTTGTGAGCCAGTGCAGATAGAGCGGGTTTGTGTACAGGTTTTATACTGGTGGTGCGTCAGGAATACCGTTTATACTTGCCTTTTACGCGCGCGCACCTACTAAGTTCTTATGCATTGCAGGAGGGTAAAACTTGCATGTCTATCTGCAGAACATCCACTTAAATGTAACATCCAAAAATTATATCATAGTATTAAATGTGGGATGAAATTCAGGAGGAATGGCGGATCTCCAGATTTGTATCGATGTTCTTGCGTGGGCCTTGCGTGGGGCGTGCGTGGGGCTTGCGTGAGGGTGCGTCCCGGCGCGACTTAATCCACCGGTCTATGTGCCAGAACCATATGTGCCCGGGGTCCACCACACAGGCCAATCTGAGGCACATGCCAAATCACACAGGGATAAATCTTATGCACATGCAAAGGCCCACAGTGATAATCTATGCACATGCCCACCAAACCGATCCCAGTCCATGCACCGGCCCAGCACACTCGCCAGGCCCATGCGCAGGCCTACCACATATGCATAGAGAAACACATCTATGGATACTTGTCTAGCCATTCGCACATGAGCTCGCTTACTAAGCCGGGCTTCTCTCGATGCAAAAAATGGCCCGCCCCGTCCACCACCTGCACTCGCACCTTGGCCGTTTGCGCCAAAAGACGGGACTCCAAGTCAAAAAGCCCACTTACCATGCACCCATCCTGAGCGCCCCCCAAGATCAACGTTGGCACCTGCAGGAAGTCAACTGGCCACTTTGTTTCCTGGAGCCGTTTCCACGGTATAAGATTGCGGTAGTATGCAGTCGCGCCATGCACCACTCCGGCCTGGCTAAAAGTTCTCCGAACAGACTCGATTTCGCTCCCATATTCCCACCCAGGCGACCAGTATCGCCATAACTCGTCGAGGTATCCGGGTCGCTTCATGTCGCTGAGTACCGGCTCATAGAAAAGGCGGGCCTGCATACGGAGCATGTAGCTCAGGCACCAGATTTGCCTTGGCGCATACCACACCAATTGCCAAAGGCTCAAGTTTGCCAAATAGGGAATTGCTAAGGTGACCATGGATGCCACAAGGTGGGGGTACTTGGATGCAGTCTTGAAGGCTACCACGGCGCCCCAGTCGTGGCCTATCAAGTGGACTCTATGCAGGTTGCGTGGGTTGACCGTTTCTATCCACGCTTTAACATCCTGGGCAAGTTCATACATGCAGTATTCGTTTTCGGGGCCTTGGGAGGATGGTTCATAACCTCGCATAAGTGGTACCACAATCAATGCATGGGGGAAATGAGCTTCAAGTTTTGGGAATACCTGCATATAGGACTCATTATTATCCGGGAACCCGTGCAATAGAAAAATCACTCGGTTATACTTATCGCTACCGATCTCGGTTTGAGGGTGCGTTGAAAAGCACGTGAACAGCCGTTTCTGATGCTGCAAGATAATTTGATGCATCTGGTGTACAGGTCTGGGGAGGGGGGGACCGAGTCTTATTGTTCAACTCTAATCAACAATTATTGTCTTTTTTCTTTGAAAGTCTTTCGTGACTTTTTTGCAGGATTTTAGGGAGACAATAGGGAGGGGTGTGCAGTTTGAGAACACTTTGGTGAAAGCAATGGAAGCAATGGAAGCAATGGAAGCAACCTAAAGAAACCTGAAACAAATGTGAAACAAATGTGAAACACTTCTCAATCCAACCTGAAACCAACCTGAAACAAATATGAAACCAACGTGAAACTGATCTGAAACAATGCCGGAATAACGAAAACCACTTTCCCGGATGATGTTTTTGTAGTTCGAGATTCCGGACATTCCTCTTTATATACCCATGTGCAATGTCTATCACATGCATATTGCGCGCCCCAAGTATGGGGTAAACCTGAGAATTACCATAAGCCAATGCTAAAGTCACTGAAATAGCCGTGTCCCATCGGGAAATAAGTGACGTAGATGCTGAACTGCTTAAAGTGGCGAAAGTCACTTATTGCAAAAAGTAGATGATTCCATTCAGGGATTGATAAATGCATTGGGTTTCGGATAATGTAGCAAAGGTGTATATTGGAGATGCATTATGAGTCTCGCACGACATGAATTTGCAGCAGTACCAACAGAATTTGCAGCAGACTCAAGAAGATTAGCACAAGGTCATGGTACAGCCATTCACAGCTATCCATAGATACCCACGGACAGGTTTAGACATTCACATACATTCACGGAATGGTCTAGACTTCCATATCCATATAGATCATGTAGACACCAATGGCGACGTAGCAGTCAAACATCTTCCACTAATAAAATACCCCACGGTTCTTGAATTTTTGACAGTCCCTTAAACAATTAAGTCTTAAACAATTAAGCCTCAAACAATTAAGGTTTAGGCCCATAGAAAGCAACAACATACCAACTTGTTTTATTGCCATAAGAGTTGGTCATTGTCATTGTCATAATAGCTGGTTGCTTTGTTGCTTTGTTGGTTGTTTGGTTGTTTGGTTGTTTGTTTGTTTGCTTGCTTGTTGTTGGTTGCCTTAGTCGGTTGTAATATCACATTCCTTTATCATTTTGTATAGTGTTTTGGCTGTAATATCATCATTTTCATTGGGTATTGAGCAACTAGGTGTTTTGAACTAACTTTATATTCCAAGATATATATAGTCGGTCATAAGCGTATAGCTAATGGTCAATCATTTCAATCATCTGATCCGTAAGAACACATAGATTGTCTAGTACAGCACCTGATAATGGTAATAGTGAGAACAATTAGTATTTGCATGTTTTCAAGGGGGGGGGGGGGGG
>NKZH01001772.1:0-110791 GCA_002370695.1 Metschnikowia matae var. maris | reverse complement strand
GTTTTGGGGGGGGGGGGGGAGGGAGGACGCCTACTTATATAGCCGTGGACGCCGCATGTCCGGTATACAACCGTGCATTTGTGGCAACAAGTGAAACCAGACTAGAACGCATAAATACATCATCAAATATGTTTCATGTAAAGCGATTTGTGTTGTAATTATTATTGGTTTCAGGTTTGGTTTCAGGTTTGGTTTCAGGTTCTGCCCCGTGCAGGATAAACAGTAGGATGATGTAGAAAAATACCGGGAAACTCATCCACGCGTCCTGCATGATCCGTGTATCCATAATCAACCTTAATATATTATTGCGGGTGGCAAATACTTATAAATAGAACTGGCTGTCAAAATTCTTACAGCCAATGCTCAAACATGCGGGGTTGACTGCGTGAGTGCACGTAACCAGGAAATCTATATAAGGAGTGCGATCCCCCCTGGCAAACGACACTGATACAACTGACGCTGATACAGATACAGATACTAATACAAATGACATAGTGACTGACAGTTGAATAGTGAATTACTGCAGAGAGTGAGTTTTAATAAACTACTACTTATAGAGACTGACTAGTGATGACAAGTGACTAAGTCATTCTTTACTACAGACTACAGACTACAGACTACAGACTACTACAGAATAAGCAACTCTATTAATTGGTGAATAGTACTGGGTAGTAAGTGCTGTTGACTACTGATTACTGAAATATAACTGATTGAGTCCTAATGAATACTGACTGATTATAATATAATAAGAGTTCTAGGAGCCCCAGAGACTTAATGCTGACGTTAATGACAAGTGTATTTACTATAGTTTCAGAGTTTGAGTTATACTTGAAAGCTACTGACTGACTTCGTTACTACTTTCTGAGTTAGGTGCTACTGACTGACTTCTTTACTACTGGTCGACTTTCTGAGTTCGGTACTACTTTCTGACCTATGTACTACTGACTGACTTGATCACTACTGGTCGACTTTCTGAGTTCGGTACTACTTTCTGACCTATGTACTACTGACTGACTTGATCACTACTGGTCGACTTTCTGAGTTCGGTACTACTTTCTGACCTATGTACTACTGACTGACTTGATCACTACTGGTCGACTTTCTGAGTTCGGTACTACTTTCTGACCTATGTACTACTGACTGACTTGATCACTACTGGTCGACTTTCTGAGTTCGGTACTACTTTCTGACCTATGTACTACTGACTGACTTGATCACTACTGGTCGACTTTCTGAGTTCGGTACTACTTTCTGACCTATGTACTACTGACTGACTTGATCACTACTGGTCGACTTTCTGAGTTCGGTACTACTTTCTGACCTATGTACTACTGACTGACTTGATCACTACTGGTCGACTTTCTGAGTTCGGTACTACTTTCTGACCTATGTACTACTGACTGACTTGATCACTACTGGTCGACTTTCTGAGTTCGGTACTACTTTCTGACCTATGTACTACTGACTGACTTGATCACTACTGGTCGACTTTCTGAGTTCGGTACTACTTTCTGACCTATGTACTACTGACTGACTTGATCACTACTTGGTGATTCCGGCACTACTCTCTGACTTGGGAAAGTTTTTCTAACTTAGGTACTACTTTTTTGGTAGTGACAGGAAATATTCTAGTGACTGACTTGGTTGCAGATACATCCTTATATGTACTGATCAAGGAAGAAATATGAATAACAGTGAATTTCGAGCTTTACTAACTCCGGCTTTGAATGCTATTAACAGGGTCCTCGATTGACTACCAAAACTTGATGTCCCATTCATAAAGATAACCCATGGCTTTCGAGGGACTACCAGTTCTGGTGACAGATCTTCTAGTTTCCAAGGTAGCTCATTGGGATTCTCTTAATCATTTCCGAATGTTACTCATTCACATTCATGATCCACTCGAGCTTGTTTGACTTTTGGGAACGTGACTTCAATGACCTGAATGACCTTAAGCTCAACCATGGACGAGAAAAAAAAAAGAATATCAGTGGATCTGGTGGTGGGAGACAACTCAATCTATTCTCATAACTTATCTCTGGAGTCCGAAAAAGCTGGAGAGTGTCGGATCAAAATCAGGTCTGAATTGGATTAATCTGAAGTTGAACGAGATTGGACTATACACGTGACCATTGGATTTCTGGATTCAATTCCAAATTCAAATTCTGATTCATTGAACTTAGCAATGTATAGGGATTACAGATGAGGGTGTATGTCGTTTAAGTCAAGATGTGGAAGGACGAAGAAAGCTTATGTTCAAACAAAGCAGAAGAACTTACCCCTATTCACGCAGTTCTGATGTCCATAATGGAAAAAAGTCAAAGTGGTTGACTTCTAGAGATGACTTCAGGCCACTATGTGCAGTCCACTGCATTCAAAACCAGCATCAAAAGTCACGCTCTATTGGCTATACTGCTCTAACCATTTAGACCATTATGAGACTGTACACTAAACTGTGACCCAGTGTACTATATGCTATAATATACTATAGCCCATTATAGCCGGTCAGCATGCAGGTCGTTCCACACAATAGCACTGCTATATTGTACAGTCCTGCCATTCTGAACTGTACTATACCGTGCTCTACTATACTATACCATACTATACTGTCCTATAATATTTTTTTATACTGGCCAAGTATACATTATAGTGATGTGGTCTCAAAATCAGTGCTCCAAACCATACAACCATGGAAACTCCACTCTACCAGTGCTATTGTGAGCTACCATACCGCTGCCAAAATCAATTACTACTCACTATTTCAGTGTTTTAGTCGACCCAACAGAAAGCTTTTATCAATTCCTCATGGTCTTATTTTACTCTTGAAAACTATACAGGCCTATTATTAATCCCTGCCCCTCTAGTCAGTGTTCAGGAAGAATACTTCTGGAGTAGAGTGGAAGAGTACTAGTGGAACGTACAGAAAGAGTATACTGTGGAGTCTATTTGGAGGTGATTACGATCTGCTGGATGAACATAACAAATTATGAGTTCAAAAAAGTCCAGATATTACGACATTAAAGTGATGGCGTTAACGAACGTTTACGTTGACTACAACCCTGGTTCTAACAACAGAAACAATGTTTTTGGGAACCTCAAGAAACGACGGTTTCAAGAAAAGAGTGTCGACTTGAAATGAGGTGCAAAGAAGTTCAATTCCATATTGAAAAAAAAGCATTCTTGAAACTTCAAATCTGGTTTCAAAGGCTTTTATGATGTTTTGATCAAGAAATCGGACATGTACCATATTTGGGATCTTGGAAAAAAGATGGTACACCGGAGAATATAAAAAGATTATCGTGGCATCAGTTTTGAAGTGATTATTCTTGACCAATGGTTAATATGAGGAGATTATAAGGGATTCCATGGAGATTTCTTGGTACTACTAATGACATTATGGACTTTCAGGTTTCTACATTTCTGGATACTTGATTGTATTATATCCCTTTTTGAATTTTGAATTTTCAATGAATAGGGCAGAAAAAAATGGCGTTTATATGACCTTTTTACTGAACTCCATCTAAGGTTTTGTTCATATCCAACCAGATTTACTTTGAAATATGATTACCACTTTGAATGGCAGACTGTGATTGAATGGCAGACTGTGATTGAATGGCAGACTGTGATTGAATGGCAGACTGTGATTGAATGGCAGACTGTGATTGAATGGCAGACTGTGATTGAATGGCAGACTGTGATTGAATGGCAGACTGTGATTGAATGGCAGACTGTGATTGAATGGCAGACTGTGATTGAATGGCAGACTGTGATTGAATGGCAGACTGTGATTGAATGGCAGACTGTGATTGAATGGCAGACTGTGATTGAATGGCAGACTGTGATTGAATGGCAGACTGTGATTGAATGGCAGACTGTGATTGAATGGCAGACTGTGATTGAATGGCAGACTGTGATTGAATGGCAGACTGTGATTGAATGGCAGACTGTGATTGAATGGCAGACTGTGATTGAATGGCAGACTGTGATTGAATGGCAGACTGTGATTGAATGGCAGACTGTGATTGAATGGCAGACTGTGATTGAATGGCAGACTGTGATTGAATGGCAGACTGTGATTGAATGGCAGACTGTGATTGAATGGCAGACTGTGATTGAATGGCAGACTGTGATTGAATGGCAGACTGTGATTTGCAGACTGTGAATTGCAGACTGTGAATGCAGACGGTGAATGGCAGACTGTGTTTATCGCATTGAAAGCCATAAGTCAGATCATACAGACATTGGATCAGATGATGGACTCTTACAGTGACTACCAGAAACTACCAGAAAAAAGGGGATGTTTTGGAATAGTTACTGTTTCACTGAGTCCATAATTCGGCCATTGACATTGACCAATTATCTTTGAGGTCAATGAATGCTCAGAACCAGCTATAACCCCCACTGATCATCTGATATTGTATGATCAAATGTCATGTCAAGTCTATCTATTGTTGGTTTATTCGATGGTGACATAGACTTCATTTCTATGGAGTCACATATAAACCATATGAAGTATACTAAAGTGAAGTGGTGGAGTTATGAAGTATAATGAAGAGAAGGGCGGAATGAACCACTCAAAACCGGAGGATCACCAAAACGTCTATGGAACAGCCATCAATTAGCAAGTTCCCCAAAATAACTTTGGTATCCTTTGGTACCTCTTGATTGTCGGATGTCACCAGATTCAACCCATCCCAATTACTACTCCACTATACTTCATGGCCCTACCAAACTGTTACCAAGTTGGATATTCCTGAGAGTACCACTGAGTACCACTGAGTACCACTGAGTACCACTGAGTACCACTGAGTACCACTGAGTACCACTGAGTACCACTGAGTACCACCAGAAAGAGCACCAGAAAGAGCACCAGAAAGAGCACCAGAAAGAGCCAGTGGACTTTAATACTAGACTTCAGTACTCGACTTCAGTACTAGAATGTAATAAAAATGGACTGTAGAGTGGATTCAAAGTAAAAACAGAGTCTTATGTTTATAGTAGGTTACAGAGTAAAATCTAGGACCACACTTTTCTACACAGTTATAGTAGACCCCCAGTTTTTTCCATGAGTGATATTAGACAATACACGATCATGATTCTAATAGAACCGAGTCTTCTATTCAGCTGTACAGTGTTTCGTTTATATAAAGAGTAGAACCGGAACTAAACACTATACTAGACACTAGACACTACACTAGACACTACACTAGACACTACACTAGACACTACACTAGACACTACACTAGACACTACACTATACACTATACACTATACACTATACACTATACACTAGACCTTAGTCCACTACAATTTAGTACTAGAATCCAAACCCCCTAAACCACAGACAAAGGACTGTTCCCCAGAAATACACTCACTGAATACTCACTGAACAGTCACTCCAATGGTGTACCCACTAGTATGCAGTTCACATGTTTTAAGTACCACTAGACTGTAGGCTATAGAATGTAGAATACTCACTACTACTACTACTACTACTACTACTACTACTACTACTACTACTACTACTACTGATTACTACTACTCACTACTACTCACTACTACTGACTACTGACTACTACTGACTACTGACTACTACTGACTACTACTGACTACTACTACTACTACTACTACTACTACTACTACTACTACCAGTTGTAGACTATAGACTGTAGAATGTAGACTGTAGACTATAGACTATAGAATGTACACTATAGAATGTACACTATAGAATGTACACTATAGAATGTACACTATAGAATGTAGACTGTAGACTATAGACTGTGTTAAGTACACTTTATCACTGGGTACTTAAATTCTCCAGATGGAAGGTGCAAGGGGGGACTCTTCATAGACCATTCATGCACGTCATATGATGATGGTTGAGGAGTGATACAAAGGAGTGACCATTGTTGGGATTAAACAGTGACAAGCCTATGGTGGATCTAAATCTAAAACAACATAGTATCAGTATTAGTATTGGTATTATATCCACTATACTCAGGCACTACTCATGGGATTATTATGAGACCTATGCCATCTGATCCAAAATTCCTATTCAAAAAACCATTCCAAACCATTTAACAGTCTCGGCTGAACCAACACGATCAAGACTAACACGATCAATACTAATATGAGCAATACTAATATGAGCAAGACTAATATGAGCAAGACTAATATGAGCAAGACTAATATGAGCAAGACCAACACGAGCAAGACTAATATGATCAAGGCTAATACGATCAATACTAATATGATCAAGACTAACACGAGCAAGAACAACCAGTGTTATTGTTCATTCTGGTGTGACGTTCTTCGAGGCCACTTTTTCTCTTCGAAAGTTTAATGAGCCCCATATAATTTATCTCGTCTAGGAATGATCAACGAATACAAGTTTAGGTATTCTACATGGAAGGGACATGGAAGGGACTAATGGAAGGGACTTGGAAGAGACTTGGAAGAGACTAATGGAAGGGACATGGAAGAGACTAATGGAATGTACCACTATACCATGGATACTGAACCGTAGATAATAAACACTAGAATCTAGTAGTAGAACATAGTCGACTATTGACTGTTGACTCTTTTCCTACCACCAATCTAGTATTCACTATATCACTAAACAGAATCACTAGACACTAGGCACTAGAATTAGTGGTTAGAGTTTAATGGTCAGAATTTAATGGTCAAAGTTCAGTGGTAGTCAGTAGTAAGAGTAGTATTAATAGTGATAGTACTTATCCTAGTAAAGGTGGTAGCTTAATATCAGCAGCAGTAGTAGTAATAGTAGTAGTAGTAATAGTAGTAATAGTAGTAATAGTAGTAATAGTAGTAATAGTAATAGTAGTAATAGTAGTAATAGTAGTAATAGTAGTAATAGTAGTAGTAGTAGTAGTAGTTTCAAAAGCATTCAAACCAGGGCGGCCAAACGACTAAAAGAACACTAGCAAAAATAAACAAACCAATAAATCAAAAGGTTTCGTATCGTACCCCTTCAACAACTGTGCAAATAAGTAATGGGAATCAGAAGCCAACACCATGAACCATGAATCAGAAATCATGAATCACGACCATGAACTAAGACCAGGAATCAAGAATCAAGAATCAGCACCATGAACCAGGAACCATAAACCATGAACCATGAACCATGAACCATGAACCATGAACCATGAACCATGAACCATGAACCATGAACCATGAACCATGAACCATGAACCATGAACCATGAACCATGAACCATGAACCATGAACCATGAACCATGAACCATGAACCATGAACCATGAACCATGAACCATGAACCATGAACCATGAACCATGAACCATGAACCATGAACCATGAACCATGAACCATGAACCATGAACCATGAACCATGAACCATGAACCATGAACCATGAACCATGAACCATGAACCATGAACCATGAACCATGAACCATGAACCATGAACCATGAACCATGAACCATGAACCATGAACCATGAACCATGAACCATGAACCATGAACCATGAACCATGAACCATGAACCATGAACCATGAACCATGAACCATGAACCATGAACCATGAACCATGAACCATGAACCATGAACCATGAACCATGAACCATGAACCATGAACCATGAACCATGAACCATGAACCATGAACCATGAACCATGAACCATGAACCATGAACCATGAACCATGAACCATGAACCATGAACCATGAACCATGAACCATGAACCATGAACCATGAACCATGAACCATGAACCATGAACCATGAACCATGAACCATGAACCATGAACCATGAACCATGAACCATGAACCATGAACCATGAACCATGAACCATGAACCATGAACCATGAACCATGAACCATGAACCATGAACCATGAACCATGAACCATGAACCATGAACCAGTAAACATAAATTATCAATCAGGAATCAGAAACAGGGAACTGGAAAGATTAACCTGGAACCAGGACCATGGTGATAACCTGGAAGATCTGAACTGGTGAAACACTTGTGAGTCAAAGTTCACTTGTGATGGGATGGATGGATGGATGGGTGGATGAGTGTTTCAAACCAAATGGCGTAATGTTTAACAGCATCTATGAACTCTCAAATCTGGAAGCTGGTTTGGTTGATTTTGAGAAAGTACCAAAAGGCCAAATGGCAACTTCAATCCAAAAATAGAGACAGGCGCAAGAAGCTTTTTGGTGATAGTGTAGAGTCTTCCCATAGACTGTCAGTTGGTAATATGATCAGGAAGCAAGCTGAATGCATTCTCTATAGAAAAATCAGTCCAAGTCATTGAAGAACATCAGTACCTTTACACTAATTGTATTGTTTAAATTGGTGTGAGGAGACATGTTGGTATGTCCTTCCTTGGTTGATGTATATCTCGGTTACTCTTATAAAATACCGGAAGCTTATTTTAGTAATAGTAGTCAGTAGTCAGTAGTCAGTACTATGAGTGAGTACTATGAGTGAGTACTATGAGTGAGTACTATGAGTGAGTAGTAGTAGTAGTAGTAGTAGTAGTAGTAGTAGTAGTGGGAATGTAAATATATAGCATATAATATTGTGGAGGTAAGAGTAACTGTAGGAGTACAGTTAGCGTAGTAATATTAGGGTAGTAATATTGGGGTAGTAATATTAGGGTAGTAGTAATACAGTATTTCTCAAAAGGATTCAAACCATACTAGCAAATTAAACAAACCAAGAATTCAAAAAGTGTATGATGCAATCCTCTAGAGATTTACGATTTCGGAATATGAAATTCTAAAACACTAGCTGTGAAACATAACAATTACGTCATTTTGGTTGAAAATCGGTGTTGAGCCGTACGAAACCTCTTGGTTTATTGCTTTGAATAGTTTGGAAAAACACTGTACTGGTAAGAGTAGTCAGTACTATGAGTGAGTAGTAGTCAGTACTATGAGTGAGTAGTATGAGTAGTAGTCAGTGGTTAGTAATTAGTAATAGTAGTCAGTAGTTAGTAGTCAGTAATAAGAGTGAGTAGTAGTAGTCAGTAGTAGAAGTAGTCATAGAGTCAATAGTCATGGTAGTAGTAATAGATGTATTCGTAATAGTAGTAATACTAGTAATCTTAGCAATACTAGTAGAAGTAGGAATGTAGGAATGAAGTAGAAGCAGTAATAGTAATAGTGGTAGTAGCCGTAGTAGGAATGGAGAAATATAGCATATTATAGTGTTAATAGTCATAGGTAGTAATACTAGTGATATTGGTAGTATAGGGTTAATAGTCATGGTAGTATTAATGGTGATATTAGTAGTAATAGTAGGCATGGAGAAATATACCATAGCATAGTCTTAATATCAGCAGTAGTAGTAGTGTAACAGGAATGTAGGAATGTGGTAGTAACCAGTAGTAGTAGTCAGTACTATGAGTGAGTAGTAGTAGTCAGTACTATGAGTGAGTAGTAGTAGTCAGTACTATGAGTGAGTAGTAGTAGTCAGTACTATGAGTGAGTAGTAGTAGTCAGTACTATGAGTGAGTAGTAGTAGTCAGTACTATGAGTGAGTAGTAGTAGTCAGTACTATGAGTGAGTAGTAGTAGTCAGTACTATGAGTGAGTAGTAGTAGTCAGTACTATGAGTGAGTAGTAGTAGTCAGTACTATGAGTGAGTAGTAGTAGTCAGTACTATGAGTGAGTAGTAGTAGTCAGTACTATGAGTGAGTAGTAGTAGTCAGTACTATGAGTGAGTAGTAGTAGTCAGTACTATGAGTGAGTAGTAGTAGTCAGTACTATGAGTGAGTAGTAGTAGTCAGTACTATGAGTGAGTAGTAGTAGTCAGTACTATGAGTGAGTAGTAGTAGTCAGTACTATGAGTGAGTAGTAGTAGTCAGTACTATGAGTGAGTAGTAGTAGTCAGTACTATGAGTGAGTAGTAGTAGTCAGTACTATGAGTGAGTAGTAGTAGTCAGTACTATGAGTGAGTAGTAGTAGTAGTAGTAGTACGGATTTAGATCCATCATAAGCAGGGATCTGCCAATACATATACTATGAAGCCTCCTCGGTCCGGTAGTAATGATGGCCATTGCAAACGCTGGGTCAATATTCTACAACAATTCTCACCATTGTTCTGGTGGAGAGTTTTTCGATGCCACGTTTCTCTCCGAGTTATACCAGCTGCTTCGTTTCCTCGCTTTGACTAAAAATTAACGAATACAAGTTTATGTCAGCTCTCATTAGAAAGAACACAACAGTAGTGTAGTCAGTAGTGTAGCAGAATGTAGGAATGTGGAAGTAGTAGTATTATTAGTAGTCTATAATAGTGGTGGTGGTAGTAGTAATCAGTAGTAAGAGTGAGTAATGGTAGTACAGTCAATCCAAAAAGTCAGAATACAAGACATATAAAATTAAGCCCACGTGCCCAGTTAATTTGGTACCAATGTACTACTATGCACTTACCCTTTTGGTCCACCGTTACTACACCCTCGGCTAAGTCTCCTGCAGAAAATTAACAGTATTCTATTTCCTCTCACCAACAAATCTCGTTGATTTTGTCCGAGTTTGCAGGTGCTGCCCAGTCTCTCAATGGGGCTATCATTGTGAACCCTTGGAACATTGACGAGTTGTCTGAATCCATCAAGGAGAGTTTGACCTTACCAGAAGAAAAGAAAGCAATCAACTTCGAGAAGTTGTTTACGTACATTTCGAAGTACACGTACATTTCGAAGTACACGTCTGTTTCGAAGTACACGTCTGTTTCGAAGTACACGTCTGTTTCGAAGTACACGTCTGCTCTGCGTTCTGGGGAGAGAATTTTGTCAAGGAGCTTTCAAAATTAGAGGGAAAATAAATATATAAATACTATAATGATTCTTCGATTCTAGCTTGTTTGCTCTAGCAAATTACTCGACTAAGTCTATGTCCTGGTCCAATGTGATGGTTGTTAATGCAGATAGGTTATGGGTTTCTAGGTTGGCAGCAGTCAACGTAGAGACATAGAGGTCGCTCTCCTTATCCTCTTGCTTGTCCTCAACGGCCTTGAGATCAGTATTGAAATTGATCGCTTTGGTAAGTGGTCCGTTGAATGCCTTGTTTGGCATGAAGCTTTGACTGAGCTGGTTAGTGGATCAATTGTTAATGATTCACCAACAAATACAATTAGTGTAGATTTAATAATGCATGTTCCCCAATTATTGTTGTAGCACCAGGTGACCAGAAACTAATCATGGTGTAATGTCTAGCAGACATTTACTCAAAGAAACCATTCTCAAAGGTCTCATCAAGATATGTAAACATTTGAGGAGTGTTTAATTCCGGAAAGGTAGGAGTTTTAGAGTTGTCAGTTTTTTTTAGTTTATTACATTGGTGAATTGGTGAGTCTGGCTTTAGAAGACATTTTAGTATCCTGTATCCTGTACCCTGTTTCCTGTTTCCTGTATCGTGTATCGTGTATTTTCCACACAGATGATATTTGAATTAGGTACTTAAAATATGCATATGGTCTAGACCCCCTTATACAGTCTTTTCAAAACTATTCAAACTAGGGGAACAGTGTTTTTCAAAACTATTCAAACTTCAAACTAAGGGAGGAAATGTTTGAAGCAGAAGTACCAAAATTAAATAAACCAATAACTCAAAATAGGTTTGTTGTCCTTTCACACAGTCTTTCAAAAACAAATAGCGTAATATTTTACACCAATTTGTATTGAAGTATCAAATATCCTGATTTCTTAAATCTGGACATTGGTTTGAATAATTTAGAAAAACACTGTATATGTGGGAAACTATATCTACCTTCACAGCACTAGGCGGTTATAGTAACCTTAGGTGCATAAGAGAACAAGTGAATAAGAACAAGTGAATAAGAGAACAGGTGCATAAGAGAACAATTGAATAAGAACAAGTGAATAAGAGAACAGGTGAATAAGAACAGGTGCATAAGAAAATAGGTTCATAAGAAGAACAGATGCTTGTTACCATTTTTCAATACTCTCTCTGCTGAAGGACAATCTCCCATACCCTTACCAAGCATCCTCAATATTGTGAACACAGAAACTGTTACAGATATCTAACGAGACCTTTAACGACACCTGTGTGGGTTATGGAAAAATGATACTCCATTGGTGGTACTCTATATTCTATTAATGATATGTTATTAATGACGTGTTATTGATGATAAGAAGAAAGATACTCCTTTGGTGGTACTTTTATGATGATACTCCTTTGGTGGTACTTTATGATGATACTCTATATTCGATCAATGATATGTTATTGATGATGCTCTATTGATGATCTGCTTATGATGATACTCTTATGATGATGTCCTATGGATGATACTATATTATGATCTGTTTATTATGATACTTTATGCCTGAGTTCTTATATTCGTTGATGGTTCTTTAAGAGAGGAAGTGGAGTGGCTTATATAACTTTAAGAGAAACGTGTTCCCCAAAAACTCTCCACCAGAATAATGAGGAGCATTGATCTGGAATGTTTGAAAGAGGCCTCTGACTCACGACTTGTCATAATAGTCAAATGCCGTATCACCTTTGTAATTATATTCGGACTGAGAGGCTTCATAGCCTGACCTTCATAGCCTGACCTTCATAGCCTGACCTTCATAGCCTGACCTTTATAGCCTGACCTTCATAGTCAGACCTTTATAGCCAGGCTCCTGCCTATGGTGGATCTAACCCTTATGATGATACTTTATGATACTTTATGATGATACTTTATGATGATACTCTATTGACGATATATGATGATACTTTTGGAAGATACTTTTGAAGATGGATGATCCATGGACCTTTTTAAAGTCGAGTGTAATTAATTTAGGTGCTTTTTTTCATGTAGACGGGTGTGAAGGTAGCATGGGAAGTGGTTCCAATTTACCTTTCGGAATTATCTCCTCCTACGTACCGGTCATTGGTGGTGGGACTTTCATATCAATTAGCCCCGTCATGGTACAGGATGGTATTCAGGTACAGCTATGGCACCATGATACTATGATACTGTGGCACTAAGGGATTCTGGCTCTTTGATACTATGGCACTATGGTACTATGATACTATGATACTACGGTACTATGATACTATGATACTATGATACTATGATACTATGATACTATGATACTATGATACTATGATACTATGATACTATGATACTATGATACTATGATACTATGATACTATGATACTATGATACTATGATACTATGATACTATGATACTATGATACTATGATACTATGATACTATGATACTATGATACTATGATACTATGATACTATGATACTATGATACTATGATACTATGATACTATGATACTATGATACTATGATACTATGATACTATGATACTATGATACTATGATACTATGATACTATGATACTATGATACTATGATACTATGATACTATGATACTATGATACTATGATACTATGATACTATGATACTATGATACTATGATACTATGATACTATGATACTATGATACTATGATACTATGATACTATGATACTATGATACTATGATACTATGATACTATGATACTATGATACTATGATACTATGATACTATGATACTATGATACTATGATACTATGATACTATGATACTATGATACTATGATACTATGATACTATGATACTATGGTACTATGATACTATGATACTATGATACTATGGTACTATGATACTATGATACTATGACCGCTTTGCGTCTGTTAATTCTGTTCCACACCATGACCATCCTACACACGGTCTGCTACCTTCCGTCGACTATAAGCCTCGCACACACAATTTCCGGTCTCGTCCGGCCCTCATCGCCAGCTTAGTCCAACAAACTCGCTTACGTCTCTTCAATGGTCCTGCCCTTCATCGGGCTATTTCTAAAGCCGGCATCTGTGCTGGCTGGCCCCCGCAAACAATTTTGCACCCTCCTCCGCTACGGTTAGCGCTCTTCAATCCGACTCCGCCTTCTTCGCTTGGTTTCTTCAGTGGGAGATAACCGACGATGAGTATTTTCTCCTAGTCAATACCTACAGGCAACAAGGATTATCCCTCGTTAAACCCGCACGTTCTTAACAAGAACGTTTTACCCACTCTCAAACAACTTGATTGTTTACCTTACCTTGAACCATCTTTCTCTCAGGTCCTCTACTACTCCACTGATGGCTACCACGACCCTTTTCTCCTTCTACAAGGATTATTCTACTTTCTTTCCACCACCCACTTCAGCGACCTCACGTGAATTCTTCACACAACCTCCAGGCAGATCACCAATGTTCTACGGACCCACACTGTATCATCACTGGCCACCCAGTTTCAGACCCAGCTATACGCCCATTCCCCCGCGTTTCACCTCTTACACCTTCGGTCATGATCCGAAGGGTGCTCCAACCGGCCCTGGGGAGGAGTCCTGGCGTCAACATCAACCTTTATATCCACCAAGTGAACACCTTAAAAAAAAAAACAAAAAAACAATGAGATTAATGACCCCAAGCCCACGCCTACGGCTTACTTACACCATTTATCCCGTCCAAATTACCTTGTACTTCGACCTACAGAAGGTGCTTACAGAAGGTACTCATAGAAGGTAATTAGTGAGTTACTCATCAGTATCAGTTCATCAGTTCATCAGTTCATCAGTTCATCAGTTCATCAGTTCATCAGTTCATCAGTTCATCAGTTCATCAGTTCATCAGTTCATCAGTTCATCAGTTCATCAGTTCATCAGTTCATCAGTTCATCAGTTCATCAGTTCATCAGTTCATCAGTTCATCAGTTCATCAGTTCATCAGTTCATCAGTTCATCAGTTCATCAGTTCATCAGTTCATCAGTTCATCAGTTCATCAGTTCATCAGTTCATCAGTTCATCAGTTCATCAGTTCATCAGTTCATCAGTTCATCAGTTCATCAGTTCATCAGTTCATCAGTTCATCAGTTCATCAGTTCATCAGTTCATCAGTTCATCAGTTCATCAGTTCATCAGTTCATCAGTTCATCAGTTCATCAGTTCATCAGTTCATCAGTTCATCAGTTCATCAGTTCATCAGTTCATCAGTTCATCAGTTCATCAGTTCATCAGTTCATCAGTTCATCAGTTCATCAGTTCATCAGTTCATCAGTTCATCAGTTCATCAGTTCATCAGTTCATCAGTTCATCAGTTCATCAGTTCATCAGTTCATCAGTTCATCAGTTCATCAGTTCATCAGTTCATCAGTTCATCAGTTCATCAGTTCATCAGTTCATCAGTTCATCAGTTCATCAGTTCATCAGTTCATCAGTTCATCAGATCATCAGATCATCAGATCATCAGATCATCAGATCATTAGTTCATCAGTTCAACAGTTACTTTACTCAGATGATACTCAGTTACTGGGACAGTCAGTTGGTTAGCTACTGAATTACTCATCAATCATTTATTCAGTCTTCGGATTATAACTCTACTCAAGTCAAGCACCTACGGACTGATAACCGATCAAAGAACCGAATTCCTTCGGCTCGCAAAGAAATCATGACAGATACAACTATCTTCGTATTTCCTCTCCACTCAACTACTCACGCATTGCAAACCCATCCAACTACTCACACATTGCAAACCCATTCAACTACTCACGCATTGCAACCTTAACTCAACTGAGCCTTTTTGGTGAACCTGACTACTCCGTCAAACAACTTGTCACGAAGACGCATCGGCCCTGCATCATCATAGGTTTCCGTCCAAGAACTGAAATCTCCAAATCAATGCCGAAGTCTCTCGCTTTAGCGGACCTTCTTACTTTTAAGATTAATCACCGCTGGCTGCTATTCACTATCCCACAGGCATCCTTCAAGAGGACCTCCCTCTATATCAAACCGTTCAACAGGTTCTTACACATAAACTTGAACTGAGCCCCCCTTTTCTACACCAGCTTCTACACCAGCACCCACTCTCGATTAACTGAACGACAGTATTAACTGAACGACAGTTCAGGCTTGGGTGGGGATGTTAGACCCACCATGAGTAGCGTACTACCCATGTGGATGTTTAAACTTTGCACTGGTCGATCAGAACGACCTCCATTCCTCTATGGCGGACTAGTCTATATAAGGTGCGATGATTCCTCCTTGAAGAATCATCGACGAATAAACATACAAAACACACAAAACACACAAAACAGAGTACTGGATGTAACCAGAATCTAACAGATACTACGATACTATGATACTACGATACTATGACACTATGGCACTAAGGGAGTCTGACACTATGACACTATTGTACTATGACACTATGACACTATGACACTATGACACTATGACACTATGACACTATGACACTATGACACTATGACACTATGACACTATGACACTATGACACTAATGTACTGTGGTATATGACACTATGACACTATGTAAATAAATTAAGACTGAAAGTATCAATGTCCATGTCTATCACATCCCAGAGATTTGTGATCACTGTAGGAGATCCACAAGCAAGCCAGTTGAAAATATTGTTCGATTCCTGGACCCTTCAGTTGTCTTGATATGGAGATGAAGAGCACCCTATGAAAAATGTAATTGGTAGTAACAATGAAACTGGTAGCAATAATTCAATTGGTAGCAATAATTCAATTGGTAGCAATAATTCAATTGGTAGCAATAATGAAACTGGTAGTAACAATGAAACTGGTAGCAACATTAATTGGTAGTAACAATTCAATTGGTAGGGACCTGCGCTTCTCTTGGAGACGGACCTTCATGAGAGATGACCACTGGATATACTGTTCTCCTCTTCCATGGCCCATGTAGATGAAGAGGTCATGTTTAATTATATGTTTTAGCTCCTAAATTGTTAATGAATTTAACTATGATGATAATACTTTTGGAAGATGGATGATATGAATTCAGATTAAGACATGGAATGGAAGTTCAGATTAAGGCATAGAATGGAAGTCCAAACAAGATATTGTTTATATAGTTTCTTGAATCATGAGATTTGGTTCATTGATACATCAAACGTTTTGGAATACTCAACAAACTTCAAAGCGTTCCTTTTTCTCTTTTCATCCCCCAGGGTAATATTTCCAATGAACATGATCATAAGAAAGTGTCCATAAGTGACCATAAAAGTATGAAAGGTGACCACATTTATGTATGGTAGTTTATAATGTGTGGTATATAATTAGACATTATTGAATCTGAAGGAATAGAAATCTGGTAGTGACAGTATTCATTATCTAGTGCTTCTTTAATTATATGAATATGATGAATGCCTAGATTATCCTACTAAAAAGAATAGTAGTGTAGTGTAGTAAGGTAGTGTAGTGTAGTAGTAGTAGTAGTAGTAGTAGTAGTAGTAGTAGTAGTAGTAATAGTAGTGGTGATGGTAGTGTAGTGTAGTAAGGTAGTGTAGTGTAGTAGTGTAGTAGTAGTAATAATAGTAGTGGTGATGGTAGTGTAGTGTAGTAGTGGTAGTAGTAGTAGTAGTAGTAGTAGTAGTAGTAGTTGTACGTTGAAGTAGGCACGTGCCCATATCCTCGGGAAGATGCTACTATGCACCCACTCTTTTGATATACCGTTACTACGCCTCTTCTCGGTTCTTCGTTACTACACCCTCGGCTAATCTCCGCAGAATTATCTGTGGCCAATCTCTCCCCAATCTCTCTCCAATCTTTCCCCAATCTTTCCCCAAGAATGCCCCCAAGAATGTCAAACAAAAGTGCTTCCAAGAACCTTCTTGTTGTATTGTATTCCTGAAATGGTCACTAAATGATCAGAGATAGTCACTAAATGGTCAGGGATAGTCACTAGATGGTCAGTGGTTAATAGAAATATGGTAATGGAAATGGTCACTAAACAGTAGTTAGTAGAAATATTGTAATGGTGATGATCACTAATAGTCAGTACAGTGTTTTCCAATATCATTCAAACCACATTAACAAAATTAAACAAACCAATCCACATAACCCCACCCCCAAGAAAAAAAAAGGAAACCAGTTCATGTTCCGTTCCGATTTGACCCTTAATTGGTATTGCAAGACTCCTAATGTTGGTGTACATATGAGGCAATCCTCCAGACTTAAGATTATCAAAATATTGAACTCTTCAATGTATGAAAGTTGGTGTGAAACTTTATACCATTTGATTTGAAAGTCTGTGCGAATATATACGAACCATATTGAATTATTGGTTTGAATAGTTTTGAATAACACTGTAGTTAGTAGAAATATGGTAATGGAAAGGTCACTAAACAGTAGTTAGTAGAAATATGCTAATGGAAAGGTCACTAATAGTCAGTAGTATGGCAATTGTCATGTTCTTCGAAACATTCACGCCTAATACTATGTATATTGATGGTTCCTCAGAAAAGAGTCGGACCTGCTCAACCAGGAAAAGAAGCGTGGCATCAAAAACCTCTCCCCAGAACACTTACACATTGATTATGATTATGATAATGATAATGTTGTTGTTGTTGTTGTTGTTGTTGTTGTTGTTGTTGGATGATGATGATGATTATGATGATGATGATGATGATTGTTCTGGAATATTCGAATACTCCACCATAGTATTTCTTATATCCATAGCCAATGGCCGTGTTATTCATTTTCAATAGTCATTGTTAGTATCAGGAACAGAAGCTTCAGTATACCTCAATAGAGCATTGTAACGGATCTGAAATCATAAAATCATAACATCATGAGTCATAGAGTCTATAGATTGAGAGATATCAGATTGAGAGAATGAATTGAGAGAAATAAGATTATGTGGGAGTCATTGAGACAATGGATTGAAAGAGGAGTTGAGGGTGAGATGACGATGAGACTGAGATTGAACTGAAGATAAGATTGAGATCAAGATGAGAATGAGAATGAGAATGAGAATGAGATCAAGATGAGATGAAGATGAGATGAAGATGAGATCAAGATGAGATCAAGATGAGATTGAGATGAAGGTGAGATATGATGGTGAGAAAATAAGGACGGTGGATTGAGGGGGGAATGGCTCCTTATATAGGGATCATTGAGGGCGCCTGCATGTGCAATGCAGGGGTATGCCGCCCCACCAGAATTACAGCCGAACTACAGCCAAATTACAGCCAAATCAGAAAGTACAAACAAAGTACAAACAAAGTATAGCTGGATTATAAACACGTGATCTTATATTATTACACAATCATATTTAAGCTCTTTTAAAATTAGGCACTCATAATAAATTGGATTTGAAATGTGTTTGTGTTTGACTTGAGTTATTGACGGTCACGAATTGACGGTCACGTGCACGAGACCGATCATTCTACTATAACGGGGAGCAGGGCTCAAAATTCTTTTCCCATATTCCCCCACGCACTCACACACACACTCTCTCTCTATCATAAAAGCACACTCATAAAAGCACACTCATAAAAGCACACTCATAAAAGCACACTCATGAAAGCACACTCATACAAATGCAACTTAAAACAACCATCCTGCATGAGCATATACTAACTTCAATAAGAATCTACCAATAAAACTCCACCAGTAAAACTCCACCAGTAAAACTCCACCATGAGTATCTAGTACTTCTACTATTTCGGACATCCCGGTAATGAGGAAGGCAGCACCTGCATGTAGGCGCGAGATTTTAGACCCGAGTTGCCGGATATTTGTTCCGGGGAAAATGTCGCGCCCTCCCCCCCGGCCGGAACTTCGGCATGTAGCCGTACGGTGCGATCGGTTCGGCCCAAGGCCCAATTCGGTCAAAACCTCGCAATCCCTCACTTGCGCCAATTGACACTTTTGTGCATGCACAGCGCAACTCTGTATGTCGTCATGTCGTCATGTCGTCCAACCCACCAATCACCAACCAAATGTCGTATCCTATTGAACATGGGAGTATTCAATAACAATGTTCAGTTCTTAGTGCAACTGTCATAGTGACCGTCAAAGTGACTGTCAAAGTGCAACTGTCAAAGTGCAACTGTCAAAGTTAAACTGTCATAGTGTCACTGTCATAGTATCACTTGTAAAAAATACATGTCTATCTGTCCACTATCCATCGTTTCATGTTTCAGCAAGGTCTCACTCTCACTATCTCATATCATGTTTCAGTGTCTCATGTAACAGTCTCACAATTAGCATGTTACACATTAAGTAGGCTAGTCCATGCATTAAACAAAGACGACATTCTCGAACTATTCACAAAGTAGCAAGTCCAAAGTTTAGCGAGTCAGCATTAACAAAAACGGAAAATGTCCAGCGGCAGCAGCAGCAGCAGCAGCAGCAGTAAGGGCGGGAATGCTCGGCTGAAATCGCGCGCCTGCATATGGGCGCGGGATGTTTCGGTGTTGTGTTACCCAATTGGGACGTCAACAATGAGAATTCAGAAAAATCGCACGCAAAATGTCGCACCAGGCTCAATAAAAAGTGGGTCGCCCCCCCCCCTCGACATTGTTTTTTTCGCTACACTTTTTCTTCAAGCCTTTTTTACTATGCTTCCACCCGGTGTTATTCTTGTCTTTGTGTTAGTCTTCTTGGCCTTCTGTGCCGTGACCGCCATCCAGATCTCCAAGAGAATCAAGGCCAAGAAGTCCAACCAAAGATACTAAGCTTTGGAGGCTTCGCCAGATACCTCTGCACTGACCATTGTGCACGGCGGTCTCTAGCCCGAAAGGGGATTTGGGCTGGTGATTGCTGATGTGGAGTGGTTCTGCAATGGCACATCATTATCTAACCTTTTTTACTTAAAGACGGGAACTTTTTATAATTAATAATACGGGAATCAGTTATCTGTGTAGACAAACCAAGTGCTGCATCATCATCATCAGTATGAAGTACAATAAACATGGATCGAGTCTGTTGAAAATATGGACAATGTCAAGAGACTTATAAGTGCGTTGACTTTTATGAGTTCTTTGACAAATACTAACAAAAACCCAGTGAAAGTTATGATCAATTGGCATTGATATTCATTGATACTCATTGATGGACACTCATTGATACTCATTGATGTTCATTGATGTTCATTGATACTCATTGATGTTCATTGATACTCATTGATGTTCATTGATACTCATTGATGTTCATTGATGTTCATTGATACTCATTGATGTTCATTGATGTTCATTGATACTCATTGATGTTCATTGATGTTCATTGTTGTTCATTGATACTCATTGATGTTCATTGATACTCATTGATGTTCATTGATACTCATTGATGTTCATTGATGTTCATTGATGTTTATTGATGTTCATTGATATTCATTGATCAATCCCCTTCCAATTGAAATTTCTGAGGTGCACGCATTGAACATAATTGATGATTGATCCAGGATCTAGTTACATTGATGTTTCTTCATGAATTGGTCAATTTGGCTCTCGGAAACCAAGGTATCCTTAAGCCAAGGGTGTCTTAAACTTATGGTGTTGACTTCAACAGTACCTATATTCCAGTCAGTGTTCAGTGTATACCACACTAGACTACACTAGACTACACTAAGGCAGACCAAGTGTCATTCAATTGACAATAGCCAGAGACTGGACTGGAACAAACTGATACGAATCATGAAGCATTTGAAAATAACATGTTGATGAGTGCAGTCTCCAATACAGTAATGTATAGGATAAGGTATCTGGGAAACCATTCAAAGCAACGTCCAGATTTAACACTTCCGAATATTGCATTCTAGTGAATATTGCATTCTAGTGAAAGGTTGTGTTTGGAACATTAGGGCATTTTGGTTTGAATACTGAATACTTTTGAAAACACTGAATGTGGATGAAACAACAATCTCCATGCATAAAGTATACCTTATAGCACACAGACCATTGGATACAAAGCGGAGCAAAAGTTCAAAGCACATTAAGCAAAATTCAGACCACCCAAACATTCGACAAATGGAATTCGGCTACAATAGAAGAACAAGAATCACCCTTGATACTCTTTCTCTTTGTATAAGAAAGGGAACAAATATATGACTTTAGCCTTATAAGCTTTAGATTCTATTGGAAGGATTGAATGATTGTGAAGGACCTTCAAATTAGGATCTAACTTGAGCTTAGCTGGTTAGGATATGACTTGAGTTTAATGGTTAAGATCTAACTTCTAAGTGGTTAGGATGTGGCTTGAGTTTAATGGTTAAGATCTTGAGTTTAATGGTTAAGATCTTGAGTTTAAGTGGTGTTCCATCTCATCAACAAATACCAAGACCAATAGTTAATTCATGGCGTCATCAAACAATCCTGCTTCATAGAATAATGTGTCCATATCAAATAGCAGAATACAAAGTAGAGGTACAAGACTTTAATCATGATGATTCTAATGATATGAGCTATTGACGTGTTACATATCTAAGTTATATTAAGAACTCTTATAATCACAGCGTCATCCCACCAAATCCTCCCTTTCAGATACGTGGTTTTTTTGTATAGCTGTTAGAAACCTTTTTGAAATCATCTAGTAGAGCTTGTAGAGTTCGTGCTCAATCAATCTGTGAATCAATCAATCTGTGAATCAATCAATCTGTGAATCAATCAATCTGTGAAGGAATAATCAGAGGTAACACTTCACATGAATCCATATGTAAACAGTGAGCCAGTTCCCTATCTTTCAATTGAACTAAAATTCTTTTTTCTTGACTTTTTGTAATAGGATAAAGAGATTTCATTATAGCTTCTTCTATACCGTTCTGATATTAAAGAGATGATAGGACTTATAAATAATATTAATTTATCAGCATGTGTTCACTATCTTTAAAGTGGACTAACAGGATATTAATCCATCGACACTAAATAAGAATAAGAAACCTAATGCAAATAACATATAAGAATAAGAAACCTAATGCAAATAACATATAAGAATAAGAAACATAATGCAAATAACATATAAGAATAAGAAACCTAATGCAAAAAAACATAGGTAATCTTACTTCTCCTCCATAAGTAGTTGCTCTTTATTAACCATATAACAGTTAATGTTGATAAGAATAAAATTGAAGCATATTCAGATAAGAAGAATCGAACAAAAATAGAAGAAGAATAGAAGAAGGATATTTTGTCATATGTCCTGAAACTAATTCTGATTCAGCTTCAACATTATCAAAAGGTGGTCTAGCTCCGATAATTATATTTCTATGGGATAAATTTTTATACAAGATTAATGATTTTCTTGTCGATATCGCTCAAGTTGGAGTCACTCTCTTCTGAGTCACTCTCTTCTTAATCAATCTCTCTGAGTCAATCTCTTCTGAGTCAATCTCTCTGAGTCAATCTCTTTTGCTTCATTCAAATCGAGGAAAATCAAATGATAATCAAGCAATGGCAGTTTATCATGAGTCAAGTCTAGTGACCGGCCAATTCAGAATTACATCACGGTTTAGATGGAGGTATGGGTCAATGAGATCAAGGATTAGATCAAGGATTAGATCAAGGATTAGATCAAGGTCCCGATAAGAATTCCGAAAAAGTCGACGATCAACAATGATCAGGAAAGTCAACAGTCAGTCATGATAACGAATTTCAAGGTTCTTTCTTTCTAAGTTATTAAGTGGTGACAAAATATTAAGTGGTGACGCAATATTAAGTGGTGACGCAATATTAAGTGGTGACGCAATATTAAGTGAGTCCAACCTTTGTTTCTGGTTACAAGAGATCATAGGGTTCCCAACCTTTTGTTTGGTTACAGTGATTAAGTGGTGGAGCAAATGCAGGCATGCTCTACCAAAGTCTAGTTGAAGACCACCAAAACCGAATACTCTTAAGTGAGTTCATCAAATTATTTATCGCAATAAACACAGGATCAACAATCTTGAGATCTTGAGATATTCAGATCTTGAGATCTTGAGATCTTGGCGGATTGTGGAGGGATACAACTACAAAAGCCTTTTTGTGAAGGGGTGGAAGGGAACGCATTAACTGAAGCAACTATATTTCTTTCTGTTTTGTTTCCTTTCGTCTGGGTAAACAGCCCATACTGACGTCGCCTTGTTTGATCTAAGGAATCTCGAGTTTGGTTCAGGTTTCTATATAATGGAAATTGCTGAATTATTGAGATGTAGAAATATAAAATCATGATGCTAGTCTAGCCACTGTGGCTGACAACTTAAGCTCAACCTTATCACCAGTGGAAAATGTAATTCACCAAGCGAAGATAGTACATCCTGGCGAACCAAGCATGTTTAGAAGTTGGGCACCAAACAAAGCTCTGAATTAGCATAAGCTCTGAATTGGCATAAGCTCTGAATTGGCATAATCTCTGAATTGGCATAAGCTCTGAATTGGTATAATAGTTTTCCGAGAGCTTCTTCTTACCTAATGAGAACTTCTAGGCTTTCAAAACATCCAAATCGATCGATAATTAGAGAGATGTTCTCTTATGCCAAGGAGCACGAGCCATATATCATTTTCATGGATGAGATAGACAAGTCCAAGGATTCCCACAGAATGTTGTTCCTGGCCAAGCTCCTGGACAAGTTCCTGGACAAGTTCCACAAGGGCAACTTCCACAGGGGCAGATTGTTCAAGGACAAATTCAAGGACATCTCTCGGGACAAATTCAAGGACAGGTTCAAGAACAGCTCCCAGGACAAATGGTTGGACAGGTTCAAGGACATATAGTACCTGGACATGGACCGAAAAAGAATGCATGTATACCCCCATAGTTGATTCCATCAACGCCAACTTTATTGGTAGTTCATTATCAATGATTTTGCCACTCACTCTTGATCAATTTGGATTTTCGTAATTTCACTTCTATTCTCCTTGCATCTGGAATTGGCTAAAGCCACAAGATTCTGGAATGTTCGAGAGAAGCCATCGAATCATTTCGTGCATAGATGGCCAAACACCGTATCACCATTGTAACAATCGGACCAATCGGACCAATCAGACCAATCGGACCAATCGGACCAATCAGACCAATCAGACCAATCGGGCCAATTGGGACTAAGAGGCTTCATAATACCTTCATAAGCAGGGCCTTGCCTATGATGGATCTAACAGTGATGAAGTGTAAAATTACATCCTCTCAAATTTGTGTTTTTGTGCACTGTTGATTCTCAAACTTGGTCTGCCAGACACTTTAGCCAACTACACAATGCCGTCTCTCTCGGAGTACAGGTATTCGGCATACGAACATGGTCTAGTTTTCGATTTTTAAACCCACATCATACAGTGTTATTCAAACCGATTCAGACCAACACGATAAAACGATTTTACCTACGAGACAGAATGGATCAAACCAAGAAGACAGAAAGATTCGGACCACACTAGCAAAATTAAACAAACCAATAATCCACAAAGTTTCGTTTCGTACCCCTTAGCATATCCTTTCAAACCTAATAGCGTAATGCTTCACACCAACTACACCAACTTTCCATTGATTCCAATATTCTGAAATCTTAAAATCTGGAGGATTGCCTAATAAATCATCTCTGTGACGTAGGTCTGAATCGTTTCGAAAATTACTGTATGAGTGGAAGTGAGTATGAGTATGAGAAAGAAACAGTAAGACTTAGTAATATATAGTAATATAGTAATATAGTAATATAGTAATATAGTAATATAGTAATATAGTAATATAGTAATATAGTAATATAGTAATATAGTAATACATAGTAATATAGTAATATAGTAATATAGTAATATAGTAATATAGTAATGATAATAATAGTATTGTGGTATAGATAATTATAGTGGTGAATAGTTGAAGGTTAGATGTATTAGAGTGTCACTTAGTAGCTGTAGTCTAGTCTGCGCGGAACGATGTCAGACGCTACACCGAATTCGCAGATATACAGTCTCTGGCCATGAATTGAGCAGCCAAAGTGAGTGAGTGACTGACTGACTGACTGACTGAGTGAGTGAGTGAGTGAGTGAGTGAGTGAGTATGAGTATGAGTATGAGTATGAGTATGAGTATGAGTATGAGTATGGGTGAGTACCTAAAGTGAGTGACTGACTGACTGACTGATAATATACTGAGCAGTGCGCGTACTCATGAACCGTACGCGATCATCCATACTGTTCATCCATACAGTTCATCCAGTCATATTGTCTTAATACACTACTACTCCTAATTACCACACTCCCTATGAGTTTCGAAGAGTCTCATGTTCCAACTTGTTCTGTGAATTATTAATTTCTTCCTTGACGATCTCAGTATTACCCAAACTGTTAATGATGAAAGATTGTTGTTGATATGGTTGAATTTGGAGATTCCAGTGTATTATTTATGATGATGATGATGATGATGATGATGATGATGATGATGATGATGATGATGATGATGATGATGATGATGATATTTCCTTCACTTTTTTCTGCTTGAATCATACACATTACTTTTATACACTTCACTTTTATACACTTTGAATGATATTAAATAATGAATGGATAAATATTGCTATTTTGTCATCTCTATCCCAGATTACTTCAAAGTCAGGAATCATCAGGAATCTTCAGGATCATCAGGAATCTTCAGGATCATCAGGAATCTTCAGGATCATCAGGAATCGTTGGATTGATGTAGTTGCCCAGATATGAGTTTTGGCACTGGCACTAGTACTAGCACTAACTCTTTTCTCCAGATCTGAGCCTTAACCATTTTTTTCGCCATATTATTATTGATCAAGATAGTCCACATGTAACTCTTCGATCTAGAATCTATTCCTTTGTAATTGGGTTTAGTCACATACTCCTGGTATAACTGGACCTATAATTTAGTCCTTTCTCTAGCCTTTTTAACCCCTTCTCTGGCTATTTCTGACCCTTCTCTGACCTTTTTAACCCTTCTCTGACCTCTTCTCTGGCCTTCTGCTTCTGATCCTAACCTTAGACTGGATCCAAACTCTATGTTCTGGTTCTGACTTTTTCTGGTTCTGACTTTTTCTAACTTTTTCTGGTTCTGACTTTTTCTAACTTTTTCTGGTTCTGACTTTTTCTGGCCTTTGTCTAGCCATACTCCTCTCTCTCTCTCTCTCTCTCTCTCTCTCTCTCTCCTTGATCATTCCGAACAAAAATCACTCTGCCCCAAACCCTGATTCTTCCAGCCCCGAATCCTCCAGACCAGACTCTTCATCGTCTTCGTCTATAAAAAAAGAAAGTGCCAAAGAAACTAATGCTAGCCCCGCCAAAATGTTCCACGGTACCTGAGTCACATTTCGCTTATCAAAAAAAGAAGTTAATCCACCCCAAGTTATGGGCGCAATAAATCGAGCCAATGAATTGGCACTCATGCATGTAGCATTAACAAAAGCTCTATGGCGAGGCTTAGTAGCCCGGAACACCAATACGGCAATCTGTGGGAAAGCAATGGCATTGCCAAGGGTGGCTACCATGGTGTTGAAGTAGACAAAACGCCGAGAAAACTGGTCGGAAAACAGGGGGTTGTACCCAGGAGTGGTGAAGATAATATAGGGAAGCACAGTATAAGCAATTGGGAAAAGACACGAGGCAAGACGGAAGCCCTTGATGGTGCCCAAATGACGATCAAGAAAGGGGAAGATCACAATCACCAGGAAACATCCCACAAGTCCTACCGTCAGGAGCATGGTGCCGATATCTTGCAGGTTCCACCCCATACCTCCCTTGATGTGCCATGGGAATTGGAGTTGTTCCACCTGGTAGTCACCCGCAAGGAAAACCGTCACGAACTCAGTATGGATGAGTGCATGGAACGCTATAAGAAAATACATCAACATGGTACCAATGACCGTATTGGTGAAGATATCCCTATTGCGTATAGCCTGGAGGAAGTTCTTTGTATCTTCTCGTTCTGACATGATGGTAGGTTGAAGAGAGAGTACTGAGTATCTTCTGAGAGCATTTCTCGACAGTTTTCGAGGAAGAACATGTTCAAGAAAATCTGTTTCTTCTCCAGTGTATTCCTCAACTGCACTTTCATCCAAAGACTCTCTATTCCATTCATCATTATTCCATTCTCCATTTTGTCCATTTCCATTTCCATTTCCATTTCCGTTTCCGTTTCCGTTTCCTCCATAATCTCCATAGTCTCCACCTCCATTCCCTTCGGAAATGGAAGTGGAAATGGAGGTGTCGATGGCTCCGTAGGTTCGTGATTGAACCTTATTCCATGGCCTTGGACCCACCTTAAACCCTAAAGCAGTCCGGAATCGATCTCCCCAAAGTAAACCAAGGTCCCTCTTTCTTCTGGCACGTGACTCAGTTTCCTCCAAAAAGAAAAATGCCACCAATGCACTATTGATGAGGAAAAAAGATACCACCACATTGGATAAAGCATAAGGAAACCGATTAATGAACCGTTCATAAAAGGAATTGCCACCACCATTTAAAACATGGTTAAGGCCAACACTCTTCAACCCAAAATCCTTTATTCCATTCACTAAATCAGATCCATCAGAGATATCCATTTTGGGTCGGGTCAAGTATGCAGAACCTCCAATCAATGGCCCCACAACACACCCCACATTCCAAAATAAGGGGAGAGCAGCAAAAGCCAATGATTGGTGTTTTCGTTCCTGTACAATCTCTCCCACCACGGTCTGCATGACTGCCACATTTCCATTCAAGGCTCCAGCCATAGTTCGTGCCGCCAACGCCATATAGAAATTCTGGGAAAACCCAAACACCAAAAGACAAACTGCAGACCCTAGAAGTCCGGTTATGAGCACCGGCTTCCGTCCAACTTGATCACTAAGTCGTCCCCAGTGAATACAGCAGAAAAACTGCGATAAGGCAAATGAAGCAGCGAGGATGCCGGTATATTTAGGGATTTGAGTGGGGTCATTAGTCACGTGGAAATCCCGGATCATGAAGTAAACGTAGGGGAAAAGTGATGTGAATGTGATTGGTTCAGAGAACCGGATCATGCACACCACAGACATCTGCCAAACGGGGAAACCCCTCAATTGTTCTCGGATTCCCATATTAACTAAGTGGTTCAAGTAGTTCACGTGGTTCACGTGGTTCAGGTGTTTCAGGTGTTTCAGGTGTTTCAGATCTGTTTCAAATCTGTTTCAAATCTGTTTCAAATCTGTTTCAAATCTGTTTCAAATCTGTTTCAGATATTTCAATAGTATAAACAGTATCTATCACCCTAGACAACTTAATAATTGAATAACTCGTAAGGCGGTGTCAAGTCTGTTTCAATCCGTTTCAATCCGTTTCAATCCGTTTCAATCCGTTTCAATCCGTTTCAATCCGTTTCAATCCGTTTCAATCCGTTTCAATCCGTTTCACGTCTGTTTCAGAGTTTCAAATTGACACAATCAACAAGTACTCAATTCAGGTCACTGATCCAGGACAATTTCAATGGTTTCGAATGAGTTTCAGACAATTCCAGATCCCTTGTTTTAGACGTGTTTCAGATTGGTTTCAACTTGGTTTCAGTTGTGTTTCAGGTCGGCAATTAGTCACCAGTATAGTCACTAGATCAGGTAAGGACTCGTTCCCAGGTATTTCAGCTAACACAGTGGGGTGTTTCAAATATGTTTCAGGTATGTTTCAGATATGTTCCAGGTATGTTTCACCACTGTTTCAGGCTTGTTTCAGATCTTCCAAATCCACAACTAGTCCCAATTTCTTTCTTCCTTATGACTTCTAGTACAAGCGCAGTGAGTCAGTCAAATGGTAGCGCGAATTACCCATAACCCACACTCACTCAATTATCAGCTGCGCACCTGCATATAATGCGATTTAAACACTATATGCAGGTAAAATGTCAAGATGTATCGGACTCGCGTTAATGCACACTGATTACGCGGGGTTTCATTAAGATGGCGTCATCCACAGTTGTGGTATTTTAGTATAAGTGAACAACTTATAGTGTAGATGAACAACTTTTAGTTTAGGTAACCAAGTTGTACTGCAGATAATAGAATTGTACTGCAGGTACATCACTAATCTGTCACACCTTTGATTTCTGATTTCTGATTTCTGATTTTGAGCACATAGTATCGTCCTGCACACAAAACATGGCACACTCCACTTCACTTCACTTCACTTCACTTCACTTTTCTTCACTTCACTTTAAATTGTTAGTCATCATAATCCTGCATAGTCAACGACTGCAAGAACCCAAATGTTGCTAATAATGCCATACTCCACCATGATAACCAAGCTTTATTATGTTGGTCTCCCACTGTCATCAAGTACCCAAATATAATGGGCCCCACACTCCGGGAAAGTGCTAACATACTCATAGTAAGTGAGTTGACATATGCACGATGTTTCTTTGCAGCAGCTCGATGATTAAGCACCATGACTTGTGGCATTCCTGTGGCCGTAGCTAATGATTTCATCGAAGTCATTGTGTAAAGTAATGTAGGAGTCACCCAAGTAGGAAACACATGGTTATACTTGTGAAGGGTGAAGATGGTTAAAGGTACACAAGCATAGACCACGGGAAAGAATATCAACGAGAGTCTATAGCCATTCAAAGTGCCCAAGTTCCGATCCAAAACAGGAAAGATAAATAGAATGATGAGCATTCCCATAATCCCAGTAGAAGAGAAAAGCGTTCCGATATAGGAAGTGTCCAAACCAAAACCACCGGTGATTTTAAATGGGAATTGTAGATTCTCTTTTTGGAACCGGGCAGCCAAGAATACTGGGAGGAATTCGTTATAGGCGATATTGTGGAGTGAGATGATACAGTTTGATGCAATCACCGTGATGACCTGTGCACTAAGAACCGGAGGTTCCACCTCCACTTCCTCAACTAGTCCCACATTCAGAGCCACCTCCACTTCCTCAACTAGTCCCACATTCAGAGCCACCTCCATATTCAGATCTAGATCCACATTCAGATCCAGTCCCAGTCCCAGAACCTCCATTTCACTCGAAACTTCCTCAACTACTCCAACCACTCCAGCATCATCAACTTGTTTTGTTCTGGACAGTGACTTGAGGGAAGCAATGGAGCTTGTAGCTGTCAGAGAGTCGTCAGAACTAGTATATTCATGACTCCTTCTCCCATTCCCTGATGTTGTTCCATTTCCTGATCTTACTCCATTCCCTGATCTTGTTCCATTACCTGATTGGACAGTTTGAACATTTGTTTGAACAACTTCAGCTTGGGTTTCATTGAGTAGAGGAACAGATTCTGGATCCATGACCCTATTCCAAGGCCGGACCCTTTTTTCTCCTCCAAAAATAGTACTAATCAAAGCATCCCCAAGTTCAAGGCCGTAATCCCTCCGATCCTTAAAATCATCATTTGTTTCCTCCAAAAAGAGAAACCCAATCACCATACTAGTCCATAGAAATATTGATACCACGATATTGGAGAGTGCATAAGGATGTTTATCTCTAAACGCAAGAAACCCCAGACCAAACCCCATGATATTCTTTCCCATCCCTTCCATTATAGAATCACCAAGTCCAAACCCTTCCCTTATAGAACCACCAAGTCCAGACCCTTCCACTATAGAATCACCAAGTCCAGACCCTCCCATTATAGAACCACCAATTCCAATCCCTTCCACTATAGAATCACCAAGTCCAGACCCTCCCATTATAGAACCACCAATTCCCAGAATGTCATTATTGACTTTCCCGATATCTGGTTGTCCAAAATCTTCAAAATCTCCTTGTCCAAAATCACTTTGGTATGGACTTTCCTTCTTTGGATTGGTCAAAAAACGAGAACCTCCTATCAAAGGACCAAGAATCGACCCACAATTAAATAATAAAGGTAACGTACTAAACCCAATGGCTTGGTGTCTTCTCTCCACACAAATCTCCCCCACCACCGTTCGCAATACCGCGATATTCCCATTTAGCGCCCCCGCCAAACACCGCGATGCTAATGCAAAGTAGTAGTTGGTACTAAACCCAAATAAGATCAATGATATTGAAGTCCCCAAAAGTCCAAAAAGTAGAATTGGTTTCCTACCAATGCGATTCAGTAACTTACCCCAATGAAGGGCAAATAAAAATTGGAAAAATGCAAATGATGATGCCAAGTACCCTGAATACTTGGAGATTTCTTGTTCGGTAGGAGCGATATGAAAATCTCGGATCATGAAGTAAAGGTAGGGGAAAAGAGATGTAAATGCGAGAGGTTCTGAGAATCGAATAAGTGAGATCACAATCATTTGTTTGATTGGGAATCCCTGCATTTGCTCTCGAAACGACATTGTATAAATAAATAAGGGGTTGGTTTTTTTTGACTTGTTTTTGTGTTGGTTTTTTTTTGGTTGCTTTAGGATTCTAAAAATTGTGGTCTTCAGTGGGATCTTTTGTGCTAGATTTTTTTTTATCTGCAAGATCTGTCAAATAGATAAGTGCTGCATATAAACAATCGCTTAATTATTTTATGGTGGTGTTTATATGCAGGTGTAATGCATTAATTCGTGTATCCAATCATAAATCTGGCAGAAAAAAAAAGAATCAACCTAGCTGATAAATTAACCGATTTAGAATGGCATTAAACTGATCTGAAACTGATTTGAAACTGATTTGAAACTGATCTGAAACTGATCTGAAACTGATCTGAAACAAACATGAGGCTGGTAGTATTAGTAAAACACTAGAATATTAAACAGTCATGAAGGTATCACTTAATAAGTATTAAAAAATTGGACGTACTAACATGAAGCAGATCTGAAACGGATTTGAAACGATTTTAAAACACTTGGTAATAATGAAGCAGGTAGTTTCAGGTATCACAATATCCTAAAACACTCATGATACAGAAACATTTCAGGGTATTGACGGGTAATCAGGTATCAGAGAATATGAAACAGAATTGGAGATAGGCCTGTTGAAACAATCCTGAAACAATCCTGAAACCCTGCTGATTGACTGATCAACTGATTGATGATCAACTGATTGACTGATAAGTTGATTGACTGATCAACAATTGACTGATAATTTGATTGACTGATCAACTGATTGAATGATAAATTGATAGTGTTATTGAAGCGTAGGGATACAACTTGGACACTGGATATAAGCACCACAACTCACCACAACTCACCACAACTCACCACAACTCATCACAACTTACCACGACTTTTGATGATCTGAGCATAGACCTGGATACTTAATCTTTCCTTCCCTCTTGTTCTTTTTTCTTGGATATTAATGGTTGCCAAAGCAGATTTGGTATGGTCATGAAGAGTCACATGACCAAGTCGCACCAGAAGTAAGAGTGGCTTTTATTGTCTCTCCACAACCACAACCACAACCACCCCTAATACCACCACCCACTAATACCACAACCACAATTACCCATAATAAATCTCAATAATAAATCCTCATAATATTCATGGATCAATTGCACTGATCAGTAATTGCACTGATAGGGTGATATATTCATCTATAATTTAATTGATGATTATCTAATGGTATGTGTTTAAGAATGAGTGTATGAGTTAAGGATCAAGTGGCGGGAAAATAGGGGAGAAGTGAGGGGAGAAGTGAGGGTGGGGAATTAATAATTGTGGTTGCGAATTGTGGATGAAAAGAAGGAATGAGAATTAGTGAGAATGAATGAGTGAGTGAGAATGAATAAGCGAATGAATAAGTGAATGAGTGAATGAGAATGAGAGAATGAATGACAATAAGAGAATGAATGACAATCAGAGAAGCGTTGTAAGGTCGATTTAACACTCAATAGGAGGAACAACAAACAATGGCCGCGCACTGACGTCTGGAACTCCAGATAGCAACCGGGTAGAAAAAAAAGAAAGGAAATGGGAAGGAAATGGGAAGGAAAAAAGAATGGAAATGGGAATAAGAATGGAATGGAAATGGGAATAAGAATGTAATGGAAATGGGAATAAGAATGTAATGGAAATGGGAATGGGAATAAGAATGGAGGTGAAGATAATATGAACAGTATCGGTGAAGGAAAAATGAGCTACAGAGAATGTTAAGAGTATTGGTTATGGAGTATTGATTCTGGAGTATTGATTCTGGAGTATTGGTTCTGGAGTATTGGTTCTGGTGTGTGATTGAGTGTGATTGAGTGTGATTGAGTGTGATTGAGTGTGATGGGAATGCGATATGGATGCATGGAATGTATTAAGAATGAGGGCCGGTTAAGTTTAATGTGCGTACCATAAGAACAAAAGACCAGTGCCCATAAAACTAGCACTTTGAAATGAACATAGAATAAGTGTTCAAGTGTTCAAGTGTTCAAGTGTTCAAGTGTTCAAGTGTTTGAGAAGTATAAAGAAGTGTATGAGAATGGAGAAGACTTTGACGTTCGACTGATTTGTTTGACTGATTTGTTTGACTGTGGATATGTGAGTGTGGTTATTTGAGTAATTGAGTGATGAGTGATTGAGTGATTATGTGTGACAATAATGCGAACAATGCAGTGATCTGAAACAGGAAATCAGCAACGCCCCTAGGAACAACAAACATGTTTCAGAAAATGTTTCATATGTCTAATTGTTCATGTTCAGATATTTAAACCGTTTAATTGTTCATGCAAAGATGTTTCAGGATAATCCATGGAGTACATGAGAGATCACCTCTATTACTATGTCTCAATAGTCTCATTTCATAGTCTCATTCCAGTCTCATTCCAGTCTCATTCCATAGTCTCATTCCATAGTCTCATTCCATAGTCTCATTCCATCACTTCTACCCTATACACACAGGGCATTCATGACACCCATATTAATCTTGTCTCTACTACCACACATCCTCACTATATACACTTCCTCTACCACGCTTGTTCCTCTATACAAACTCTGATACAAACTCTGATACGAACTCTGATACGAACTCTCTTACAAACTCTGATACGAACTCTCTTACAAACTCTGTTAGAACTCTGATACAAACTCTCTTACAAACTCTCTTACAAACTCTCTTACAAACTCTCTTACAAACTCTCTTACAAACTCTCTTACAAACTCTCTTACAAACTCTGGCCTCTACCACATTTGTTACCTGATCTGCGATTTACCATAGACAGATAGACAGTGCGTGAGTGAGTGAGTGAGTGAGTGAGTTAGTGAGTGCGTGAGTGAGTGAGTTAGTGAGTGGTGAGGTGTCTACGCCAGGTTGCGTGACCTTCACGGGGACCTGCATGCAAAGGGCCTGGCCTCGGCCGCGCTCGCTTCTTCACATTGTCAGATCCAAAAGAATCTCCCCAGGCGTCCCTCCTACGCGCCATATACACGCCCGCACCTCCACGCCTCGCATGCCTCCTACACGAAGCTCCAAGACCAAAGCCTATTCGCGCCTGGGCAAAAAAAAAAGCCTCTCTCTCTCACACAGCCTCTTTACTACCATCTCCATCATCACACTCGTTCGCTGAGCCTTTGCTTCAACTACTTCGTTTCCAACTTCAAGTCTCACTTTTCTTGAACTAGTGTTTGGACTGATTAACCTTTGATAGATCCATTAGATCGAACGGAAAATACCACTCCCTCATCACCATCGATCCCGATCATCACGCAACAACTCCTTCCACTTCATAACAGAAGAACAGACAAACTGAACTTTCTGGATACATTAAATTCTGGAACCAAAACAAATTCTGGATTCATTAAATCCTGGATTCATTAAATTCTGGAACCAAAACAAATTCTGAATTCATTAAATTCTGAAATACTAAATTCTGAATTCATTAATTCTGGAATAGTCTAGAAGAACAGATCCAAACCATAACATCTTCATCGCATCATGTTTTCAAGAACTTTCTTTATAGCGTCTTTGTTAGCAATTCTTGGCTTCTATGCCTTTACTCACCACACAAAACGCCATACCCATACCCTTGTGCCCCGCCGCTTTGATGAAGTCCACTTGGAGGCCCGGGCAACCATCTTTTCCTCTGTGGTCCTAACCTCTGGTAGTGTGGTTGTTAGTTCATTTACTACCATCACCGAGAGCTCTTCACCTGCTGCTGCTGCCGTATCATCATCTGCACCCAACGCAGTTCAAAGTCTGGTTTTCACCACTCAAACTCGGAATGCCGTGACCACTTCGGCTGGTCGTGCTACTTCAACATCTTCCTCATCGCCAGACCAAACCACTTCTGATGCTCCGGCTCCAAGCTCGGCTCAGGATAACACTACTTCCGACCAACCAACAGAAACACAGGCAAATTCCAATACTGATACTCTGACCTCGGATGAAACATCTGCTCCTGCCACTACAGAAGCAGCCCTGACCTCGGATGATGACTCTACTACTTCCTCTGCATCTGTTTCCGGAAGCCAAACCACACGAGTGTTTACTTCGCAAGAAAATGGACGGACTGTGGTGGTCACCCAGACGTCCATGGTCACCCAGGCCAGTTCCACTCCTTCATCTTCCTCTTCCAGAAACACCCAGGCTCCATCCAGTGGATTGAGCAATACCAATAAGATCGTGGTGGGTGTGGTTGTTGGTGTGGGAGGTGCAGTGCTCGTGGGTCTTACTGCTCTTGTATTCATACTCAAGCGCAGAGGCTCTAGGGGCCAGGAGAGTGGCTGGACATTCTGGAGAAAGAACGAGAAGGGAGGTGAGGATAACTTCTTCAGTGGAGAGTTGGGTGTTAGAGACAGAAACATCAACCAAGGCTCCAACTTCTAAGTCAACGAAAGTGCAACCCTAAAAGTCCTTCTTTTAACTTCGCAAGTCCATCCTTAAAGCCTTTCACTGGTTTCATTCAGTGTTGGAGAGGGGGATTGGATGGCCTGGATAATAATAGAGCAGATCCAACAACAGAGCCAACAACAAAGCCAACAACAAATTCAACAACAAATCCAACAACAGAGCCAACAACAAATCCAACAACAAATCCAACAACAAATCCAACAACAAATCTAACAACAAATCTAATAACAGAACAACCCATGCAGTGACTGAAACGACACTCCATATAACTATAAATGAGGCTAATGGGATGAATAGACTTAATGATATCCAAGTCTACCGTATCCAGTTCTATGGAACTTGGGAAAAGGTCCTGAATAGGCCAAAATGAATCATGAATCATCAAGATGATGAACAACTTAACATCAGCCAGAACATACACAGCATGATTTCTAAGAATACCATATCACAGGTTAAGTGATTTGATTAAATTATATGATATAGAACAGGTTCTTAGAGGTCATCAACACTACAAACCATAATCATGGAGCATTCATTTCCTGGAATATTCATTTCCTGGAATATTCATTTCCTGGAACATTTCTTTCCTGGAACATCATTTCCTGGAACATTTCTTTCCTGGAACATCATTTCCTGGAACATTCATTTTCTGGAGTACCGACATTCTAGAGTGGTGATCCAGTTCTAATGAATTGAGTTCAAGTGCATTGGGATTTCCTAAGATTCAATGGAGTTGTTGATGAGTACCAGATCTGCATCCAGGCCAACCAGCCCTATGACTTGGCCATAGCATTCGAAAATGCATTGTTGATTATTTATAGTGAATTAGATTATGAATCATTGACAAATGTAGATCAGAATTGGTTAACCACTTTATTTCCTCTCCACTACACTTTACCACCACTACTATACACTTCTGTTACTGCTTCAATCTAATGACCTCTTTCTACACTCTACATACACTATCTGCATCTCCACTATGATGAACTTCCTACACTCTACACTCTACTACATACTACCTACTACATACTACATACTACATACTACATACTACCTACTACCTACTACATACTACATACTACCTACTACATACTACCTACTACATACTACCTACTACATACTACCTACTACCTTGATCAGGTATACTGTAGATTCTTGTTGCTACATCAAGTACTCTGTTTAATATGCTCATTGGCCGATGGTTCTTAAGAGTAAAGAGAGGGCGGATCAGGCTACTTAAGTAGTTGGCCGGTGGAGTTAGTGTACCCAGCCTGTTTTTGATACCCGACCTTCTGTCATATATTAACGGAATTCTTTAATTGGATCCAGTTTCTTGTAACAACTGCTTAACCCAAAAACCCAAATTGCTTTAAACATGGTTGTGTGAAGTGCATTCCCATTTTGCATTATGAGTGGAGGCAGTGAGCGTTTTCTGTAATTTGGATTTCCGCAGTACTATTGATTCGTCAAACATTATCATAGCAGATATTAGCGTAGGTAGTGTAGATAGTAGGTAGTCGGTAGTGTAGGTGGTAGATGGTGTAGATGGTAGGTAGTTTAGATATTAGCTAGTGTAGATAGTAGATAGTAGATAGTAGATAGTAGATAGTAGATAGTAGATAGTAGATAGTAGATAGTAGATAGTAGATAGTAGATAGTAGATAGTAGATAGTAGATAGTAGATAGTAGATAGTAGATAGTAGATAGTAGATAGTAGATAGTAGATAGTAGATAGTAGATAGTAGATAGTAGATAGTAGATAGTAGATAGTAGATAGTAGATAGTAGATAGTAGATAGTAGATAGTAGATAGTAGATAGTAGATAGTAGATAGTAGATAGTAGATAGTAGATAGTAGATAGTAGATAGTAGATAGTAGATAGTAGATAGTAGATAGTAGATAGTAGATAGTAGATAGTAGATAGTAGATAGTAGATAGTAGATAGTAGATAGTAGATAGTAGATAGTAGATAGTAGATAGTAGATAGTAGATAGTAGATAGTAGATAGTAGATAGTAGATAGTAGATAGTAGATAGTAGATAGTAGATAGTAGATAGTAGATAGTAGATAGTAGATAGTAGATAGTAGATAGTAGATAGTAGATAGTAGATAGTAGATAGTAGATAGTAGATAGTAGATAGTAGATAGTAGATAGTAGATAGTAGATAGTAGATAGTAGATAGTAGATAGTAGATAGTAGATAGTAGATAGTAGATAGTAGATAGTAGATAGTAGATAGTAGATAGTAGATAGTAGATAGTAGATAGTAGATAGTAGATAGTAGATAGTAGATAGTAGATAGTAGATAGTAGAGAGTCGGTAGTGTAGATATTAGATAGTAGATAGTGGCTAGTATAGATAGTGTTAGGGGTGTAGAGTAACCAAGTGTATGGCTTTGGGTATGGTGGTTACATCTCTATTACTTGTAGTATCACCTTCAGGGTCTTCACTATCAATAGAATCATGGTCAGCCCATGAACTTTATTTCATAGATGCATTGGATAGAGTAGACAGTTGCCATTAGACAATATGGAAAGATTACATCATTCTACCACCGTTAACTACCACTACCCTTACCTACTACCTATGGTGCTCTAACACTACTATACTAGACTAGACTAGACTAGACTAGACTTTAATAGACTAGACTATACTACACTACACTATACTACACTAGACTATACTATACTACTAGACTATACTATAATACTACACTAGACTATACTACACTAGACTATACTACACTAGACTATACTACACTAGACTATACTACACTAGACTATACTACACTAGACTATACTCTACTATTCCTTTACAGGTTCCGAACCTAATCTTGTGATGGAATATGTAACAAGATTCTAATAAGACTCTCCATATTATATCCGTACCTCTGATCTATCACATTCCTCCTGGTACCTCATACAATGATGGTACATAAATGGTACACTGGAATGACCATTGTTAGGATTAGACAACGTAGGTTCAAATACTGGAATAGATAGAGCGGATCTAGCAGAGTATAGTATGGTTGAGTGTAGTGTAGTGTAGTGTAGTGTAGTGTAGTGTAGTGTAGTGTAGTGTAGTGTAGTGTAGTGTAGTGTAGTGTAGTGTAGTGTAGTATAGTCTAGTGTAGTATAGTCTAGTGTAGTATAGTCTAGTGTAGTGTAGTGTAGTCTAGTGTAGTGTAGTGTAGTCTAGTGTAATGTACTCTAGCATGGTCTGGAATAGTATAGTATAATAAATACAATAGTGAAAGAACCCGTTTTGTAGACCGAACAGGTGATTATCAAGAAATGAGGGGGGTCGAAATAAATCGTGCGAACCTTGGTTCGAAATGTGTGGTATTCCTAATAAAATGAGATTCCATAAAATCAGAAGTTACTTTGACTTGAGTTTTTAACTTCTTCATTCTCACCTTTTTCTAATTGTATATATACTTTTTTTTTTAACCCAGCGACATTTATATGTAAAATTGATTTTCATTGCAACTTGTTATTAGTTTCCTATATTGGATTCTCATGATGGATTCTCATGATGGATTCTCGTAAGCACTTAAATTACCTACTCGAAACTATACAGTGTTTTTCAAAATTCTTCAAACCACCCTCCATATTTACGAATTCATAATATTGAATTCTAGTGAAAGTTGGTGTTTGAAACATCATGACATTTAATTCGAAAGACGGTGTGAAGAGGTATGAAACTTTCTCCACTTATAGGTTTGTTTAATTTTGTTGGTTCTGATTCCAAATCCAATGACCTCTGGTATGAATAGTTTTGAAAGACAATGTATTCGTAGATGGTTTTTTTTCAGGAAGAGAAATTGCCCACCTATTCCACTGGATAGTAGCCGAAGGGGTATATTAAAGGTGAACCTAGACTTAGCAATGGTCAAACTGAAAGGGGTCATAGTGCCATGGGTTCACTTTGGCCCTCTTGCTCTATGGCATGGATTATGCATCTTCCCACAACTAACCCCATCCACGAAAACCAAAAGACAATGAAAATAGACATGAATAGACAACAGGAACCTTTGAATAGATTTCTCTGGGCATCTTTGCATAATCAATTCTTGAAGAAATGAACTCTTGAAGAAATGAACTCTTGAAGAAATGAACTCTTGAACTAGCAACCTTAAATAGACATCTTTGAATATCGCTGCATAGATTTAGACCATGAAAAAGACAGTCCATGACAAGACAGTCCATGAAACAGACAGTAGAAATGAAGTCCTAGGCATCAAATCAAGCATAGAACCTAAAGCTTGGAACCCTAATAATAGAAGATTGTCATAGTCATAGAATAGTCATAGTCATAGTCATAGTCATCGTTGACAGAAAAAAAGGTAGTCCCTCCAATCTCTGTACCCCCTTTCTGTACCCCATCATTTGCTCACGTATCCATAGCTTGTGCCTTTTTCATTCTCTCAATAGAACATTTCTGCTCTTCACTTCTTGGTTAGGGGGCACGTCAATTCAATCCCTTATCCATATTTTAACACTGAAGTATAGTCCATTATAATGTAGTAGGGGAGAATAATGTAGTGTATAGGTAGTGTAGTATATAGGTAGTGTAGTATATAGGTAGTGTAGTATATAGGTAGTGTAGTATATAGGTAGTGTAGTATATAGGTAGTGTAGTATATAGGTAGTGTAGTATATAGGTAGTGTAGTATATAGGTAGTGTAGTATATAGGTAGTGTAGTATATAGGTAGTGTAGTATATAGGTAGTGTAGTATATAGGTAGTGTAGTATATAGGTAGTGTAGTATATAGGTAGTGTAGTATATAGGTAGTGTAGTATATAGGTAGTGTAGTATATAGGTAGTGTAGTATATAGGTAGTGTAGTATATAGGTAGTGTAGTATATAGGTAGTGTAGTATATAGGTAGTGTAGTATATAGGTAGTGTAGTATATAGGTAGTGTAGTATATAGGTAGTGTAGTATATAGGTAGTGTAGTATATAGGTAGTGTAGTATATAGGTAGTGTAGTATATAGGTAGTGTAGTATATAGGTAGTGTAGTATATAGGTAGTGTAGTATATAGGTAGTGTAGTATATAGGTAGTGTAGTATATAGGTAGTGTAGTATATAGGTAGTGTAGTATATAGGTAGTTTAGGCAATGAAGTGTAGAGTATAGGTAGTGTATGGATGGTTTGGAGGTGTGGTGCAAGGCAGAAAAACTATTTTGTTGAGTTGATGCGTGAACAGGAGATAATGAGAATAGAAACCATGAAACAAGCCTTAAAAATCCAATAGAGCGAAAAACAAAAAACGAGAAAAGTAAATGTTGTTATATGAAGGAAAACAAAACATCCATTAATTTTTTCCAATGGAAAAAGCCAACTTTTCATGTCAATTTGTCTTGGAGCTAAGCCCATGGAATCACTCACTAGAACTCACACTCATATTTTCTCACCCTCACTCACACCCTCACTCACACCTCACATATTTTTTCTCACTTTCTCACAGTCATTTTCTCACACATTTTTTCTCTCACCCTCACTTACAGCTCACATATTTTTTCTCTCACTTTTTCTCACTAGTAACTGGACCCTGGACCCTGGACCCTGGATACTCACTGAACACTAATAAACACTAATAAACACTAATATGAAATACTCTTAATTGTACCCTCTGATATTGTTCTAGATGGATCATTCTTAAGAAACATAATTTGTATTTTACTATTATGACCACTACATAACAACAGATCATACCATAACAGAACACACTACAACAGAACACACTACAACAAATAGGGTTGTTGTTACATCAGATACTCTATTTAGTATACTCATTCGCAGATGATTCTCAAAGGAAAAAATGTGAGGTGCTTTTATAATTGTTCCAGAGAAGGTGCGCGCAGGTGGCAGGAGGTGGTTAGCGGGTGGCAGGAGGTGGGTAGCAGGTGGGTAGAAGGTGAGTAGAAGGTGGTTAGAAGGTGAGTAGAAGGTGGGTAGAAGGTGAGTAGAAGGTGGTTAGAAGGTGGCTAGAAGGTGGCTAACAGGTGACTAGAAGGTGGCTAACAGATGGCTAACAGATGGCTAACAGATGGCTAACAGATGGCTAACAGATGGCTGGCTATACAATAGTATCAATGCCGAAGAATAAAAATAGTATCAAATAACATGACTACTACTGTGGAAACTATACATCAGCTGATATAGAAAGGGTGTCTTCCATGCCATGTTTATGAAGATATACTTGGCTAAGAAACTTGGCTAAGAAACTTGGCTAAAAACTAATGTCATATCATAATTACCAATCCATGGTACTAAAAGCTTTACAATAACAAATGACTGGAGACAACACTAGACTTATTAGATCCACTAGAGGTAGTGATCTATAAAGGCATTATGAAGTCTCTTGGCCCGATACTAACAAGGGCTTTTGAAAACGCCGTATCAAGGCGTCGGCCAACGACAATGTCGGCCATATTTTTTCAAACATGTCAGAACAATCACCATTGTTCTTGCAAAGACTTTATTTTCTTCAATTGTTCAAACTGCATTGGGGGTAAGAGAAACCATCAACGAAATCACTTAGTAGTTAACGTTCAACAAGAATCTAAATACACTAAATACACTAAATACACTAAATACACTAAATACACTAAATACACTAAATACACTAAATACACTAAATACACTAAATACAATAAATACACTAAATACACTAAATACACTAAATACAATAAATACACTAAATACACCACTTGACACACCACTAAATACATTACTAAATACACTAAATACATTACTAAATACATTACTAAATACACCAAGTACACCAGAAACGAGGCCAAGGTCCTGGGTACAACGAACAAAAGGTGTTGGTGCTGAATGTGTTAATCTACAACAATAAAAGTGATAGATACTACTAAGTAACAAAGACCCTTATCTCATTCAGAGTCACATACAAATGGACTCATTAACCTTTATTAAATAGGCTTATTGGAGGTGATTAATAGCACAGTATATATTGATAATAAACTGTTGGTATTAAACATATAAACCATAGAGAATTCATAGGATGATATCGTATAGTAAAAATAAACACAATTCATATCCAAAAGGCTTGGGTTTAAAGCTGTATCTTTGAGTCAAGAATAAAAAAGACTTTACTATGATCCACTTCTTAGCTTCTACTCGGTGGCCGCACATATTCTACAGATTTCCTCCAACCGATACAACACACATCGATACAATTGATACAATCGATACAACAGATAATCGATAAAACCGATACAACATACACATCGATACAACATACACATCGATACAACATACACAATCGACAAAACTTTACAACATACACAACAGACACAATCAATATCTGAAGTGTTGGAGTGATCATGTATTTAGCTCTATACTGTTCTGGGACAGAATGATTCTATATACTGTTCTAGTACAGAAATAAATTGTATCATGTGATGTAGTGTCTAAGTGGTGCTAGTATTTTAATTATAGAATAAGGTGGACTAGCTTTATTTTAATACCTTGAATGTTTTGGGTGTTGTTTGGGTGTTGTTTGGGTGTTGCTTTATCTAAACTTATTAACAAGAATAAGAATGGGTCCTTGAATATGATTTTAGATGTAATACGTCAAAATCGAATTTTACATATATAATATCAAATCATTAGACCTAAAATAATATTGAAGGACCCAGAGGACAACTACCCAAGTCTCCTGATTCCTTCCCCTCAGGAGAACCATTGGCCCAAAGAGCATAGTAAAGAAGGTAACCCCTATAATTGAACCTTTCTATATACTTAAAGAGTAAGGCTATGGAAGATCGACGGAATGGAACTAAGGGAAGTAACCCTAGAATTAGATGTATTCAATGACAGATCTCGTATTATCTTACTACTACTACTCTACTACTACTACTCTACTAGTACTAGTACTCTACTAGTACTACTACTCTACTAGTACTACTCATAGTAATACTACTGACTACTGACTACTCATAGTAATACTACTGACTGACTACTACTGACTACTGACTACTGACTACTGACTACTGACTACTGACTACTGACTGCTGAGTCCATGAACTTTAAACTATACTACCACTCTTATATTTGTACTCTTTTGGTGAAACCTTGCTTTTTAACTCATTTCTGTTGTTTTAATGAATGTTCTTTGATCTGAGATTTTTATTGTCTATATAACGTGTGTTGTCCTATACTTGTATTAGTTAATGGTTTCTCAAGAGAGGAATCGAAGTGGCTTATATTACTTTAAGAGAGCTGTGGATGATTAATGGACATCAATTAATGAATGAATGGACATAATTTAATGTATTAATGTATTGCTTGTATTAATGTATTGCTTGTATTAATGCACTGCTTGTATTAATGCACTGCTTGTATGAAGAGGCCACGTCTATTATGATGCAATCGTTCAGTTTTCTATACTGAATGCAATCAAACTGTGCAGATGCAGTTTAGGAGCTAGTTTCAATACAATGGTTTATTCCCTTTTAATTAGTTCCAGTCCTTAGCCCCCAGTCCACAGTCCATAGTACTTTGATTCTGTCTTCTGCCTTTCTATCTTCTGTCAATGTCAATCTTTTGTTTTGCTGTAGTTCTGTCTCTGTCTATCTTCTGCCTTTATATCTTCTGTTTTGCTGTAGTTCTGCCTCCCACTGTATCTCTCTGTATGTCTCTCTGTTTGACAGCAAGTTTAAGAGGCTCCACCAAAACAGTCTCCAAAATATATCAACCAAGAAGCCAAGGACCCACAAAATCACTGAGAATAGATATGTGAGTAGCAAATTTATAGACTCAGAAATGTAGACTCAGAAATGTAGACTCAGAAATGTAGACTCAGAAATGTAGACTCAGAAATGTAGACTCAGAAATGTAGACTCAGAAATGTAGATTCAGAAATGTAGACTCAGCAATGTATAGGTTTAGAGAAGAAATAGTGCTAGATCAATTCTAGATATTGCTGAAGTCCAGGAACACAATTCATATCGAGTTGATCATTTGCACGTTCTCGCTGGACCAAATTTTTATTTACTTTGTAGAGACTAGGCACTTTAAGATCTGACACAGAGTAATCAGACCTTCCCAATTTCTTTTTTTGACTCACCTCTAGAATCTAATCAATGTAATTACTTTTTAAAAGCTCAAAAGTCCTGTTCACTGTGTCTATCAATCTGGAAGTATTAATCTGGAGGTATTAATCTGGAAGTATCAGTCTGGAGGTATCAGTATCAGTCTGCAAGTATCAGTATGAAGTATCAGTCTGAAGTATCAGTCTGAAGTATCAGTCTGAAGTATCAGTCTAAAGTATCAGTCACCACCCAAGGGACTTTCCTGTGAAGAGGTCGTTGATGGTCTTGTTGTTCAAGAAATCATTGTTCTTGGATGAGGCTTGGTTAGCACAACAATGGTAAGAACTGTTCTGGAAAGTATCACCATTGTATCAATATTCGGATTGAGAGGCTTCATAATACCTTCATAGCCATGTCCCTGTGTATGGTGGATCTAAAAGAACCACTTTAACTTTGCCTTAGTGAAGACTAGTGAAGACTCGAACATACCTTATAAATAGATCTTTGAAACACCCTTCTGGATTAGTACCATAAAGAAAGGATATCTAATACTGTATATTCTCTTGGGCCTTAGTTTTTGAGTATTGGTATATTCTTGAACATACTAACACAACTGTAACAAATGCACTAGAAAGACCTTTTCCTCCTTTAAGGAATCATCAACAAGTATAGTATCAGTTAGGTATAAATGTATCAAGGAACATAACAATTGTATTAGTATTATCTGCCACCAGTACTAGGGACTTTTTACCATTCTATCCTGACTGGTAATTATGACTATGGTAATTATGACTGGTGACTGACTTTGACTGGTGACTGACTTTGACTAGTAATAGTCTTGAGACCAGTTTCTAGAATTCTGTCTCTCAAGTCTTTGGTCGACTAATAAACCCATACTTATAGATTGCTCTGGCAATTATCTACCGAATGCAGTTCATATAAGTATTCAGCACTTTTAGTGATATTGTGAATATGAACCAAAACATGACAATTGTTAAATAACTCTTTAATGAGTCCTAGAGCTGGGTTAACTATGATGACAATGGTGTATCATTACATCCCATGGATTAACACTATGGATCACTCCTCACTTCATAGTCTCAGTCTCATAGTCTCAGTTTCATAGTCTCAATCTCATAGTCTCAGTCTCACTTGCTGTACAACACTCATCCATGAGAACAACCCACCAATTCTAAATCACCACCAAAATATAAGCAATCAAGTAAAACACAAACTAAAGTATTATGAGCAATTGCAATATGACAAAGTTTCAAGTGATATTTCTAGTGATTGAGTAGTATGGTAGTGATATTTCTAGTGATGGCGTAGCATGGCAATGAAGTGGTAGTGGTAGTGGTGGAGTGGTGTAAGAGAAGTTAGGGAAAGGGTGAGAAGTTAGGGAAAAGGGTGTAGTAGAGTGAGTGTAGTAGAGTGAGTGTGGCGGTAGATAAGGGAGACCGTGAGAAAGTGAAACAACGAGAAAGTAAAACAGTGACAAGTGAAACAGTGAGAAAGTGAAACAGTGCGAAAGTGAGACATTGAGACATTGAGAGTGAGACAGTGAGACATTGAGACATTGAGGCCTTGAGAGTGAGACAGTCAGGGTATTGATGCGTGGCGTGATTTAGTGGTGTTTGGATGTTGCAGTTGGCAGCAGACGGTCGCAGTCGCAGTCGCAGTCGCAGCAGCAACGGAAGCAGCAGGTCGCAGTCGCAGCCGAGAGAGGAGGAAGTAACCAGCCAGCCACACCCACGCTAAAAAAATGCAGAAACCAGGGCCGGGTCTGGAATAAAATGACCACATTCATGGAAAGTATGAAACAATTAGTAAAATTTGTTTCTGAGAATAATTAAAGAATTCCAGGTGTCCAAGTGCGGGGCAAAGGCCGGGCAAGTATGCAGTACAGGGGTCTGAGAACGGGCGGCAAATGGCAGTCGGCGGTATGGGTGCACGGGTGCACGGAGTCCCACCCATAAGTGCGAGTTCTTGGAGAGAAGGAGCAAAAGAAAAAAAAAAATATGAGACAATTCTCCTGAGAGTGTGCATACAAGCGCTGCACCGCGGGCCGTACATGAGAAGAATCAACTGCAAAAAACGGCAAGATCAGGTCATAATAGCTGCCAAAAATCCGAAAAAAAGTGAAAAAATACCTTACTAGGCTTTCTATCACCGCAAACCCATAAACGCCGTTCAGATTTTGGAAGCGAAAACCAATGGTTGCAGAATTCCCCGGGGCCTCATTTTGTGAGGACATACAAGTGTGCTTCTCTCGCGCGAAAGCAGCAGCGGTACTGCACACAAGTCGCCCACTCAGCTGCCTTAGCGCCTATCCTCATCATTAACCATGCATTCCTCATGAGCTTTTGCATGGGCATGGCTATCAGCTCCACCGGTGCGTATTTTTTTTAAAGCAACTGTCAGGATGCGTATTTTCGAGCCTCTTTTACTCCTAAACCCTTCTTTTGGTCCTTGTCATTTCGTCATCCACTGGTGCCAATTCGTTTCCAACAACTTCTTCTAGTTCGACTCAAAACATCCCAATCTTTGGCCTTGTGTATTGTTGCATCGTCATCCCCACCCTTTTCTGTTGTGATATCCCCTGATTGTCTTATTGCTATTTAAGTCTTTCATTTTCATTTTCATTTTCATTTTGATTTTTTTTGTTCTAGTTCTTCCTTTGGCTTGTTGTTGGCTTCCTAACCGCTGGCTCAAGACTTGTGGAAATCCTTCCCCAAAGACACTGAATATCTGCTGAAAGCATCAATAGTGAAACTGTTGTATTGAGTTAGTGAGTGAGTGAGTCAGTGAGTGAGTGAGTCAGTGAGTGTGACTAACCCATCTCAACCTTACCCTTTAGGTAGCGCCGAGGATGCTTGGAATCCGGGAACTTTTGAACCGGTCCAGCTCGGCCTCCCCGCTGGCACAAGCGCCGGCAAACGATCCGTTGGCAGATAACTTGCCGCTGGAATTGAGTCCCAACGATGCTCTGAATGAGTCACTGAATGAAGGCACTCTGACACCTGAACCCACCCCTCTGATGTCCGAGACCAATACGGAGATGAGTGGTGTGGAGAATATGAAAGAAAATGAATCAAAAGTGGAATTCTCAAATATCGATAATTCGCCCTTCAAAAAAATCAACACTCCCCAAAAAACATCCCATGGTAACTTGTCGCACAGTGTGATGCCAGAAACATCCAAATTCGCGTCCAAGGTGGAGAGCGAGCCAGGACTCACCATCAACACTTCAGGCCGCCGAGTGTCCAAACTTTATCGGTCGCGCATCCACCCTCTTGCGCTTCGCAACGTGCGACTTATTGATATTGCATTACGCCGCAAGAGCTCAGTTAAGCGCATCTCCAACCCAGACACTTTCGGCCTGAAGCTTCACCGGAAGTTCTTGGAGGCAGGCCTTCGGGTCCGTCTCGTGCTGTGTCCGTCCATCTATGAGATCTTTCGCCAACTCACTCCGGCAACGTCTCGAGGCCAGTCACTTTTTAGCATGGAGTTTGATAACTCCTCGGCGCTGTTGAAGGCCTATAATCTTAGTGCTGAGCTTCAAAATGCCCGTCTACTCATCCCTCCAGGAAGGCAAAAGTTTGAAGGAGGAAGAAATGAGAAAGAAGGAGGAAGAAATGATGCTGAAAGAATTGATTCTTCTAGGATTGATAAGAGACAAGATGTTCCTTTGAAGCCCGAACATTCTGACATGAACTACGAAGTATCTCAGAAACCCACAGATCAATTCAGAGACACATCTAAAATTTCACAGGAACTGGCCATGGAAATGTCACGGGAAATGAGTCTGGGAATGTCACAAGATCTGAATCAGGAAATATCTCATTTCCAGGGTAATTCAGAACAGAAATCACTTGGGTTACAGCTTGCAAGGTGCCTACCGTCAGTTCTCCAAACCGGCCCATTGGACACTCGGGTAATTAGGCTCATTGATAACAATCTCGTGGACTTGGCCGGCGTGCCATCCAAAGTGCTCAAGTCGCTCCGCTACGACCTGGACATCCATGGAATTCAACCCCATGACCTCGTGGGTACCTTCAATTGCTTGGACACCGCAGTGGCATCAGTGTTCAAGATTCACCAGTACTCGTTGGTGCGGGTAACCAAATCGGCCTCCACCAACCTGGAGCCGTCCGTGTTGGTGAAGTTGGAAACTGCACACCCGGGCGACCCCAGCCTTATTGATGATGGAGAGTACATCGAGGATATGGTGACGTCATTGGGCCGTCCCTATTCGCTGCCCAGCAATTTGTTCCTTAAGAAAGTCGTGGCTCGTCCTCGTTACAAAGTGGATATGAAACTCTACTTTATTCCTTCTGCTGCGGCCATGTCTTTATACGTTGATCTGCGGATTTTGGAACGAGACTTGATCAATGGAGTTGTGGATGTGAACTCCGAGCCTGACCGAATGCTCTATACGACATTTGACCCGGGCCCGGTGTTACAGCACGTGCTGCACCTTATTCTGGAGAGTGAACGCCTTGCTAACATGCACTCGGAGGATCTGCTGTTGATTCCTCTCCAGGTGCCCAATCATATCACCGATAACCTCCAGCTGTACATATGCAGGACGCCGCTGTTTGCCGATCTGGAAGGTTATAGTAGTGGTTCGAGTCTGAATTCCCGATCATCTGTTTTTTCCAGAGCAAGTTCCCTGGGGTCTACTAGTCTGGTATCTACTAGTCTGGGATCTACTAGTATTGGCATTGAGAAGCCGTGAGCTATATGCAGGAACATACCTTAAGGTTTTATGTTATTCAAACTATATCGCTTTCAGTTCAAGTTCTGAAGTCTGGTTCAGAATTTAGTTCCTGTTCCAATTCTGGATCTAAAATCTGGTATTTGCTTGAGAGTATGTTTGGTGTTTATTATCTGGAGTTTAGTATGGTCTAATCTCTGGTGTTCATTATGAAGTGTGGAATTTTTGGGAAGGTTAGTTTGTATTTATAGGGCAAAGCCCTCGGTTACTTAGAGTGTATTATAGAATCTATTTACAGTCAGCTAATAACTGTAGCCATCAACAATCAGACAGAATGATTAACAAACAGACAGAATGATTGACTAGTTAAGTGTTTGACTGACTAGTTAAGTGTTTGACTGACTAGTTAAGTGTTTGACTGACTAGTTAAGTGTTTGACCGATTGACTAGTTGAGTGTTTGACTGATTGACCAGAAGTTAAACATTCAAAGAGACGTTTTCAGCAGTCACCATGTGTTGGAAAGGCTCCAAAGCCTTCTTGACATCATTGTGAACAAACTTCTCTGTTTGTTGAGGAGCTCTACCCACAAAAGTAGATGGGTCCAATAATGAGTCCAATTCTCCCCAAATGGGCTTGAAGTAGTCTGTGTTTTTAACTCTCTCAATCAAATCATTATCACCTCCCTCTTGTTTGACCACAGCAGAGGCCTGGTGGGAAAGAACACGGATCTCCTCATGACATTCTTGTCTGGAAGCACCCTTCTCCACCATAGCCATGATAATGTTTTCGGTGGCCATAAAAGGCAACTCGGCCATGATACGTCTCTCAATCACCTTGGGGTACACCACCAAACCAGATGTAATGTTGATCAAGGTAGACAACAAGATATCAGCCGTCAAGAAAGCAGAAGGAAGAGAGATTCTGCGGATAGCCGAATCGTCCAAAGTCCGTTCAAACCATTGAACAGAAGCAGTTTGGATGGCATCATTCAAAAGACCTCCCAAGTGTCTGGAAAGAGAACAAACTCTCTCACATCTCATGGGGTTTCTCTTGTAAGCCATAGCCGAGGAACCAATCTGCGACTTCTCAAAAGGTTCTTCAATCTCCTTCAAGTTGGCCAATAACCGGATATCCGTGGCAAACTTATGAGTTGAAGCACCCAACGAAGCCAAGGGACTCAACACATCAATGTCGATTTTCCGTGAGTAGGTCTGACCCGTCACTGGGTACACGTGTTCAAAACCAAGCAAGTTGACCACAGTCTGGTCCAACTCCTCCACTTTATCGTGGTCACCATGGAAAAGCGAAAGGAACGAACCTTGAGTACCAGTAGTACCTTTAACACCTCTCAAGCCCAAATCGTTTCTAGCACGTACCATGTTACGCAAGTCCCAGAGCAATTCCTGGATCCATAAAGTGGCTCTCTTACCCACAGTAGTCAACTGAGCAGGTTGGAAATGAGTCCAGCCCAAAACAGGCAAATCTTTATATTGCAAAGCAAACTGCAGCAATCTATCAATGACATTGACCAATTTAGGAATCAATACATCGTAAGCATCCCTTAAGAAAATCAAATCAGCATTATCGGTGACATAACATGAAGTAGCACCCAAATGAATGATTCCAGCGGCAGCAGGACATGTTTGACCAAACACGTGCACGTGGGCCATAACATCATGTCTAACCTTAGCCTCTTCCACAGCAGCAGCGGCAATTTCCTCATCAGTAATCAGTAAATGTTTTTCCATCTGTTGAATGGCTTCATCAGTGATCACTGAAAGTCCGACTTTTTGTTCAGCCACTGCCAACTTCAACCATAACTTTCTCCATGTTGAGAAGCGGTTTCTTAGCGAGAAGATATGGGACATTTCCTCCGAAGCATACCGCGATGAAAGAGGCGTGGAGTATTTATCGTTTGACATTTAAAGAAGTGGTGGTAAAAAGACCTAGTAGTATTGGTAGTAGTATTGGTAAGAAGAAGGTGGTTGAGATGTGTTGAGATGTGTTGGTGGAGAGAAGAAGAAGGTAATTGAGGAATAATTAATGTGACTCCTCCGCACTGACCTCTGGACCTTGTGTGCAGGCAACACATCAGTTTTCAATTAGTATAGTATTATTCGAAACGATTCAGACCAACACGATAAAACGATTCAGACCAAGAAGACAGAATGATTCAGACCAAGAAGACAGAATGATTCGGACCACAGTAGCAAAATTAAACAAACCAATAATTCACAATGTTTCGTACCTCTTAGCACATCCTTTCAAACCAAATAGTGTAATGCTTCACACCAACTTTCATTGGATTCCAATACAGTGTCTTTCAAAAGTATTCATACCACGGGGCAAACTGTTTGGAACCAGAAGTAACAAAAATAAACAAACCAATAACTCAAGAAAGTTTCGTACTCCTTCCTACCGTCTTAACAAATGAAATGTGGGAATGTTTCAAATACCAATTTTCACTAGAATTCAATATCATGAATTCTTAAATATGGAGGCTGGTTTGAATAATTTTGAAAAACACTGTATTCTGAAATCCTAAATCTGGAGGATTGCGCCTAATATATGTATTGCATTTGGGAGTCTTGCACTACGGAAACTGAACTGGTTTTATTCTTATCCTATATACAACAAATTGGGAGAGGCTATGTAATTAGTAAACGAAGAGTGGTTTGTTTAATTTTGCTAGTATGGTCCGAAACATTCTGTCTTCTTGGTCCGAAACATTCTATCGCGTAGGTTTGAATCGTTTTGTCGCGTAGGTTTGAATCGCACTGTACATACAGTGTTATTCCAAACTAAACTTCTAAACCCAACGTGTTGTGTATCCCTTCATACACTCTTTCATATTCATATTCATATTCATAGCAAATGATATAATGTTTTAAATACCAACATTCATTAGATTTCAATATTCCATTTTTTTCAAAATACTTAAATCTGGACTCTCCACTCTGCACTCTGGTTATGAATAATATAATATAATATAATATAATATGATATAATATATGATATAATAATATGATATAATAATATGATATAATAATATGATATAATAATATGATATAATATATGATATAATAATATGATATGATACAGTATATCCACAACCGTGTTGTTCTCACCTGGTCCTCCAGTAACAGTGTATGAGGAAGTAGATTGTCCAGTCCAGTAAGTAGAAACAGTCACAGTTGGAGTAGGAACATTTACCACCACAGTGTTGGTCAAGTCACCAGAAGCCGTTGTAGTAGTAGCATAAGAACTTCCCCAAGTTTGAGTCACTGTGGTGGTGTTCTTTGGAATGTTCACCATCACAGTATTAGTGTGGCCTGGTTCTTTTCCTGTGGCCTGGTTCTTTTCCTGTGGCCTGGTTCTTTTCCTGTAGCAGTGGTGGTAGAGACAATATTTCCAGTCCAAACTCTAGCCACTTTTTTCAAAACTATTCAAAATAGGTGGCTAAATGTTCAAACCACACTAAGCAAATTTCAATTCAAATTTCAACAACCCAATAGTTCGACAAATTACTGGTTTTAATACTTAATAAAGATTTCACAGAAACAAGATATCTTCAAATCCTGGATCGTTGACAATTTTAAAGTCGTAAGTATGATACTTTGTCAATTATTGGTCTGCTTAATCTTGTTAGTCTGGTTTGAAACATACAATGTTTTTTTTGTTTTTTTTGTTTGTTTTTTTTAAACTATTCAAACCAATAATTCAATATGGTTCGTACTCATTCAAACAGACTTTCAAATCAAATGGCATAAAGCTTCACCCCAACATTCATACTGTACATTGAAGAATTCAACATTTAGACACCAACATTTAGACACCAACATTTAGACACCAACATTTAGATACCAACAGTTAGATACCAACAGTTAGACACCAACATTTAGATACCAACAGTTAGGAGTCTTGTAGTACCAATGAAGGGTCAACCCGGGACAAACCGGGACGGAACATGAACTGGTTTCTTTGTTTGGGGGATTATGTGTATTGGTTTGTTTTTTAATTTTGCTAGTGTGGTTTGAATGATTTTGGAAAACACTGTAATCGTAGGTTAACCGAATATCGTAGTACCAGCGCAACTTGAATTTTCATCCAAGAAGAATTTTCACCCAAGAAGAATTTTCACCCAAGAAGAATTTTTACCCAAGAAGAATTTTCACCCAAGAATTTTCCATTCCAGTTTCAGTCGTATGTTCTGTAGATACACATTCGGCATGTTACGCGGCCGTTCATTCCATTCATTCTATTTCTCATTCTACTCCACCTTAAGCTTTTGTTGAAACCTTTTCTGTAGGTTGAAATAGTCTTTAAATAGATTGTGGAATATGACTCCGAAAAATGACTTCAGAGTGTGCTCTATTTCGTGTATGAGCATAAGCTGAACCACTTAAATGCATGTGAATGTAGAAGAAGCAGGGAACTGAGACCACAGCAAATATGGCAAAGTGAATGTAGATGAGAAGGTCTCCAATTAAGTTCATCCACAAAGAAAAAGATCTAGAAACTGTTTCTGGTGACGAGGATTTACATACTAAAAGATGTTTATCCAAACCACTAGATCAAAGATAACCGACTACTACCTCATACAGGGACTGGAGGGACTGGAAGGACTGGAAGGCATGCGCGCCTACTTGGAGGCCCAAATGAGACGAGCCTTATATGAAATACACTATATATGTTATGTTCTTTTAATACATTTATGCCTAAGTCTTATATTCGTTGATGGTTCCTCAAAGAGAGGAACTGGAGTGGCTTATATACCTTTGAGAGAAACATGGTACCGAAAAACTCTCCACCAGAACAATGGGAAGTATTATTCTGGAATGTTCGAAGACACATTATTGTAGGAAGTATAATAATGACCAAAAGCAGTATCACCTTTGTAACAATATTCAGACTGAGAGGCTTCATAATACCTTCATGGGCAGGGTCTTGCCTATGGTGGATCTCACAGCTATAGAGCTTTAGCTATATCCTTTAGAATTCCTGTGAGACGTCAGGCAATGGAGACATACCATTGAAATCTCAGACAATGGAGTGGACCATTGAAACGTCAGGCAATGGAGTGGACCATTCAAACCTCAGGCAATGGTGACATACCATTGAAACCTCAGACAATTGGCTGGACCATTAAATGAGAAGCAATCAACATATTGACTTTATTGGTCATTTTAAAAATGGTTCAAACAAATCTGTACTGATCATCGACTATTCCCAGAATAAACCGCTTGGATCAAAACCTATTCTCAAAACCTATTCTTCACTTTCTTAGCAATAACCGAGTTATCCTGAGCTCTGGTTTTGCTCCAACCCTTATTTCACCCACTCTTTAACCCATGTTTTTTGATGTGCAGAGCTGTTCACTGCACCACTTCAATAGATTTCGAAGTTTCATAGAATAGGTCGATTGCAACAAGTCAGAGTTACTGGATTTTCCCCAACTCTTTTGAATTCCTGGTGGTTGCTGCACACACCCTCTTTCTTTCAAAATATCACACCAAGATGATCCATTTTCCAGATCCCAAAAGCCAAAAGACAAATGACAAATGACAAATGACAAAAGCCAAAAGACAAAAGACAAAAGACAAATGACAAATGACAAATGACAAATGACAAATGACAAATGACAAATGACAAATGACAAATGACAAATGACAAATGACAAATGACAAAAGCCAAAAGCCAAAAGCCAAAAGCCAAAAGCCAAAAGCCAAAAGCTAAATGACAAATTTCCAATTCATCTTTTTTTCATCTTTTTTTTTTTTGAGAATCCATTCCCCTTGCTCATCCCAATTCAACCATGAAGCCAATCTTAATCAGCCTTTTCTGAATCACTAGGCACGTCTTCTTTGGACTCCTCGTTCTGAAGCAAAAGTGAGTAAACTGCCGTCCTGAAAAGCGTATGGACCAACCCCACTTTACGCTCCAAACCCCGCATATTCTGAAGAAGCTCGGTGGCTTGTCCCGATTGGAAATCTGCCGAAGGAGTGGCCTTGTGGAGGTTCTGGATCTCTTCCGAGAGCCTGTGCAATTTGAGGGCAAGGCTCTGGTACTGCACGAGAACCTGCCGTTCAAGTACACTGAGCTCCGGTTGCAGGGCAAAATCCGTGCTGAGTACCTTAGACATGGTTGTAGGATTAACCACTGCTTGTTGATGTCTTATAGACGCGCCTGGTATATGCAGGTACATCCTGTTGGAGACACCATAACACCATGACACCATCACATCATCACACCATCCCATCATTGAATGATTATACTGCATATACCATACCAAGTACGGAACATGCAGTTCAAAACCCTAAGAAATCATTCATAACCGAAACCAATCAAATAATTGATGATTGTGTGTGAGTGGGTTGGATGGGGAGGAGTTGGAGGAGCAATGCACGTGACTCGGTACTGAGCAACAGTAGCAAGCCCGATATATATGCAGGTGCGCTCGCTTGTGGGCTATGACATCAACGAAACCAAGTCCATCCCCCAATATTAAACACCCTTTAGAAATCGTCACTGTTGTAATCCACCATACCAAACAGGACAATTCCCACCGTTTTCATAATAGTGTCAATTCAAATTGGCCAATCAAAATCATCAATTATTAATTGATTAAACACACTTCACTCTCAGACAATCCAAGATCAACTTTAAAAAATTGATTTTCCGAAATTGAAACTCACCCACAACATTTCCAAAAATAGATTTTAGCCTTTCAAGTTCAAAAAAAAATCAGAACAATGAGTCAGGAAACTGCAAAGACTTCAGGGTATGAAAACTCCGGGCACGTGCCCAATGTTCAACGTAGAACCGATAACATTTATCCAGTTCCTGCAGACTCGACTCCCACTAAGCCCAGCAATCAACCCGAGACCAAGACACAGCCTGAACTCTCCATGAAGGAGGAAAAAGGTCCAGGCAAAAACGAGGCCACCAACGATACCGTGGAGCCCAAACATCGCAAGAAACGCTTGGTGACCAAGAACTCCGGCCCATCCAAAATCAAGTTTTATGTTTGGCTCACTGGCCACTCGCTCTCCATTGCTTTTGGACTCATCACCTTCACCTGGCAAGTGTTGTGGTTGAAGAACGTCTATTATGTCAACTCCATCAGTTATAGATTGTCGCTTTTAGGTGCAGTCATGGCCCTTGGTGCCAGCATGTCCAAGAAGTTTGGCTTAAGGTTCTTGCCTCCTTTCTCCACGTTGTTGGCCCAACGTAACTTCCAGTACCTTGTGTTGTCACTTGTATGGAGCTTCACATTCAAGTCCATCTTCAAAATCATCCCCACGTTCATGATCTCATTCTTGCAATTGGCTCTTCACTTCAAGGTCAACTTTGTGCTCGACCACTCGAACTTCTTGGCCTCCATCATTGCCTTCGATGAGATCTTCCTCATTCTTTATTTATTGGTCCGCACCTTGCTTTTTAGGTACACTTCGGGCTACCAATTGTTGATCATGTTGACGTTCCTTTGGTTGAGGGTGTTGTTTGACGAAAGCACCGCCAATATGTTTGGATACTTGGTCAACAAGTTGGACGGCAGAATGTCGGGGGTCAAGAATGAAAAAGTACACAAGATCTGGAAAAAGATCAAGGTGTTCTTGAAGGAGAAGCAGAATCCAGGCATGAGCTTCGGCGATGAGTATGACTTCGAGGAGTAGGACATCCAGAACCCATTCTGCTTTGTACAGTAATTCATTTGTGTTGTAGTCCAAAATAAACATTGGGTCCGAGTATCCAAAAGATTCTGTATTAAAGTGACGTTGTCACTGTTACAGTCTGTGAGTTCATAAGCACCACTGGCGCAAGATCATCAAGCCAAATTGCTAGGTCCTTCACATAATCCAACGAATCCTCTTCATTGAGGTGTGTGCCTATCAAAGGGGCTGGAAGAGTGGAGAAAATCACCGCCGTTTCGTCTTTTCTGGATGTTCTCTTCATCAACTCATTGAGAATCAAATGTTGTCCTTTAGCAGGCAAATCGTTGAAAGTGAACTCGTCGAGTTCTTTTTGCAACTGCTTGTAGGTGGTTCTCTTATCCTTGTCCGCAGAACGGGATGGAATATTTGGATCCTGGAACCTTGTTTTGGGACTAACTGCCAAGTCTGGTGCTTCTTCTTCATCCAGAGATGCATCGACATTTCCTTGGATCCCTCCCAAAATGGAAGGTGCTGCCGAATGGATGGTCTCCCCTATGTTGTCCCGTACTTCCAAAACAGGCTGCTTCGGCTTCTCTTTGGTTTTGGATTCGGAATCTGCTTCTTCTCCATCTGCAACGAAACTAATGGACGGTTTGGCCAGCCCATTATCGTCAACGTCCTCGTCGTTCTCGTTATCATCTTCATCATCCCGGATTTTGGCCTGCGGAATCTTGACTGCCAGGAAATTCGGACGAAGATTCACTTTAGAAGAACGGCTCGCTAATGGCTTATTGCTCGTTAAGCCATTAAGATGCTTTGATTTGAACGGAGTCGTGGCCGATTTTGAAGGGGTAGTCGTTCCACTTTTGTCGGGGTTTTTCTGGAAAACTTCACTTCTTTCTGTTGTCGTGGATGAAGCCCCATCAAGACTAGGAGAAACCCATGTATTGACTCGCCTTATGCTCGATTGGGAAGACTGCACGTTGCTGTTGGTGTTGCTGGGATCCCGATCCGTATCGCTTTCATCACTGCTTTCCAACGCATCGTCGTGTTTGAAAAACATGTCTCCTCCTTGCGTCTTCATATTGAGCGAGACCGCCAAGCCCTGTTCATGTAGATTGGATAAAGTGTATCTTCTGTTGTTGCGGAGCGATTTCCCGAGGTTCGAGTCAGTAAAACTCTTGGGGTTCAACGTAAGTTCACTAAGCCGCGTCGAAACATCGTCTGCTATGGATATAGCCTTGGATTGCTTGTCGTTCGTTTTGTTAGACTTCTGGTTCTTGATCTGCTTCAAGATCTGCCGGGCTTCCACGAGATTGTGCCACCATTCCTCATCCTGGAGCACCTTCAGAATATCTGTGTATACCTGTTGGTTTTCTGGCGTCACAGTGTATGCCTTGACCATGAGGTTGTAAGTCGTCAAGGAACCGTCATCAAAACACACCACTTTGACCTCAGCATCGATTCTCAAACTTTCCAAAAGACTCACTAACCGATTGTGCTCTTCTTCCTTTTCATTCTCATTCTCCACGAACACCACCACCCGCAAAACATACCCGTTTTTGCTCCACTCATCAACAGTGGAAAGGATGGACCCGAGTTGCAAGATCAATGTATAGGTATCGAAATTCGTCGAAAGAACCGACTTGCCGTCTTCAAGAAGACACACGCTGGACATTTGAATAGGGTATAAGTCAATATAGCGCTTCTCCTTTCTAGATTTCTTCAGGAATTTCTCCTTGATCCATGATTCATCGAAGGTGGGGAGCTTCATACCCTGGAAATTGGCTGCAACAGCCACCGTGGCCTGCATTATAATCAAGTCTTCCACGATTTGAACCCACAGGCTCGCTGACACTTTCTTTTCTTTTCTGCACTCATCCGTAGGGAGACGTAACTTCAGTTGATTCATGTTGGAAATGAGAGACAAGTCCACGCCGTGTTTGTGATAGTCGAAGAAACCAAGTACCGTGATATTTGGTTTCATACCACCAAGACCGGATCCCAAAAATACATTCCGAACTCCCCACGGTAAGCTAGGACCAATGGCAATCTGCACAAAGGCCTTGATTTTGGCCATATCACGGAGCTTCGTCCAGGCATTCTTTTGCTTCCTTACTTCTTTAAAAGATTCCACATTGAATTCGGAAGACTGTTTCCCAGAATCACCCTTTGCTGAGCCATCGTTCAACAAAACCACATGTCCAAGAATATACAAGCCACCTTTTTTCAAGTGGTTGCAAAACCCAATCAAGTTCCACGATGTTTGGGGGTCATCACATAAAAGAAGAATCTGTGGTCTCCAGTACTTAACACTCATTTGCAACTTCAACCGGAGCAAATACTTTCTGACCTGGTGATAGATAAGAAGCTGAGAAATATCTCCAAATTTGGAGGGAGGGGTCAAGTAATGGATCATCAAAATGAGACTGACTAAGAAGATAATCACTGAAGTGGCGGAAACTCCATCGCAGATGTACATGGCTATGATTGATGCCAAGCCTCCCGTAAAAGCCGTCTTGGAGTTGAAATATTTGAAGGAAGGCCGGAAGTTGGGAGCTGATCCCACTCGCAACAAGAAACATGCCAAGTTCGTGACCAAGAAAGTCATCAAGAATGCCATGGTGATGAAAGTGGCAATCTGATTGATATCGGCAAATAGGAAAATCTGCGCCAAGAACCACGTGAAAATGATACCCTTTATTTCTGCACTTCTTTTTTCCGACTTCAGCTTCTTGCACATGGAAAAACATGCCAAACCAGGAATGATCCTATCATCGGCGATGGCATTCAACATTGAGGCAGCGCCAACAACACCCATGATCACAGAGAAAAGGGAAGTGGATATTTCGCCAAGGATAATGATCATCCCGTTGATATTGATAGACTGTATGATTTTGATGTCGTTGTGGAGTAGCTCACGAGGAGTGGATGCACCTAAAGAGACAATGACCAACAAATAAAGCACGAAACTGGTGAGCAACCCATATAAAGTCCCTTTCGGGATGGACCGAGATGGATTTGAAAGTTCGCCGGACATGGAAGCTCCGGCAAAGATTCCAGCCGTGGCAGGAAAGAAGATGCCAAACATGTTTCTGAACGTTTCGGGCACACCAGGTGGCTGGACAGAGCCAGCAGCACCACTAGTCAAATGAATCCAAAAGTTTTCCTTGAAAGTTGACCAAGCGATACCTGTGTATTTGAGGTCCTCGTGCGGCGACGATAATGGATAGCCTGGCGGGACCACCAAAGCAGAAATGGGTATGGAAAGTGTACTTAAGGTGAGCACAATGAATAAGCCAAATGCTGTTTTCGACACCAAAGATGAACCCACCATAGCAACTCCTGTACATATAGCCAAAAGAATGGTTGAGTAGAATATTTGCCAGACGTATGACACGGGTAACAACGGGAGAATATCACCCTGAACTTTGCCAAAGTTGACCAAGAGTGGCTCGATGAAACCCACCACATTCAAAGATGCATTCAAGATCTGCCCAATAAAGAAAATGATTCCTATTGCTCCACCAAACTCAGGCCCCAAAGACCTTGAGATCATGTAGTAAGCACCACCACCTTTCACTGTACCATTAGTAGAAATGGCACTGATGGATAGGACAGTCAATACGTTAATAATGTAGGACATCACCAATAGTAGAGTTGTTCCTAAGATGCCCATTTGGCCAATAATGAAGCCAAACCGCAAGAACATCAAGATCGACAACACATTAAGTGATGTGGGCAAAAACACTCCATCAAAAGTGTTCAACTTCTTTTTGGGACTATCTTTTGTTTTCTTGGTGGTTACATTTTCCACATGCATTCCAGTTATGCCTCCGGTCACAGCATTAAATGAAGGGGTCGGGTTTGATTTCGGTAGGAGTGGGCTTGTTTCTGTCATTCTGGAATTTCAGGATTCAGGAGAGTATATGGGAAAAAGTACTTGAAATAATATTCTAGGCTAGGTCTTGTTTCCGTTCTGTCAAGACTGTATGGTATGATCTGATGATTAATGCAAATATGGTTGACGTGATGGAGTATTGCAGGCAGTGCGAGTGTTTTGGTTGCTTATCGGACCATCCGCTAGACGACACTGCGTATTGCAAACAGGACAACACACGTTCTTACTACCCTAAAGAATTAGTAACAACTTTCTTACCATGCTGAAACGCATCGAAGGAGAATATGTAATAAACTATTTGAAACGTGAATTAGGCTATTCAAAATAAAAAATAGTGTTCCAGAACTCGCGCGGGGGAGGGCCCTATTTATGTTCAAAATCTGAAGGCTGCAAAACGTACATAGGGAGGGGACGCAAATGCACGCAAATGCAAGGTCAGGTTGGGGGGCCCTTTTGAAACAGCATCTGCTCTGCAATGCAAGTCTGAAACAAATGAGTGCATATCCAAACACTGGACTGGCTGTAAGTTTCAGGCTTGCATGTGATTGACCGCCCAAGGGTATAAAAGGTTGGTCCCTCCCGCCCATGGCTTCCATAGTATAATTTTCTTAAAGAGCATGGACTTCATCAAGAAGGAGAAAATACACTTTAAATACTAGCTCGACTACTGAAATGCATCTTCCGTTGATAGCTAGTAGTGAAGGTCCCTTTATGAACTAATCATGTTGTTGTTTCAGTGAACACTATAAATTGCCACCAATGAGAAAGTACCTATAAACGGAAACAAAAGATCCCAAAATAGCAACGGTTCAGTTTTCTCGCCAAGACATACGTGTTCCATTTTCGGATAACCGACTCGGAATGGGTGTGCATGGGTTGCAAATCGAATGACACCCGTACACCGTCGGGCAGCGCCTTTACGAGAGAAAAAAGGTCAGTCATCTCCCAACAACAAGGCCAAAACTTATAACTACAGCGATAACAAGCTTTTGTTTTTCCAACTCCAAGAAATCTTAGATATAATGCTTAGGTTTGTCGCCTCTACATCGGGGTCAACTTTGAGACCGGCTCTTCTTCGAAATGTCCGGTCCAACTCCAGTGCCTTGATAATTCCTAATTCCGAACGTGATATCAAGCAGCAGATCCGAGCTTACTCCACAGTAACGCTCCCCAAAACAGAAACCAGATCCGAGTTCCAAATCAACAAGCTGACCGTGTTTCCTCCTAATGACGCATCACTGCCCGAAGAGTCCAAGGAGATTTTGAGTGGGTCAACCAAGAAGTTTGTGGACTTGGTCAGCAAGTTGGCAAGTCAAAAGAGAAAAGTCAATATATCTGACACCCTAGAGACCCTTCTTGCTTTGTTCAAGGAAGATGAAGTCAGAGATAGGCTTAGCCAAGAGGATGTGTGGAAATACGCCTCCGTGCTTAATGACTCCACATACAAGAACCGGGTGTCGCGGTTGTCGCAGAAAATGAATAGAGATTCTGATCAATATCAAAACAAATCGCTTCATAACGATATTTTGTTGAAAAATGCCATCGTCAACCTTGCGGATTTCGTGTCGGACCAACGGTTCCATGCGGTGGTGGAGAACGATACCGTGCGGAAGTTGTTCCTTGCCATGTCCCAGTTCAACCTTCCACATGAGTTGATCGAGCTTTGGGAGCACGGAGTCAACTCCGACAAAAGCAGCCGGCTCTATTTGCAGCAAAACGTGCTTTCTATCGTGTTGCCAGTTGCATACGACGAAAAGCGGTTCACTTATGAGCAAATCACCCGGTTGTTTGAGGTGAATTGCGAGAAAACTGCGTTCAGATACCATGAATTATTGTCGTCGATGGGCAAAATCGCTCTTAAGGAGGGTGACTACAAGAGAGCTTTGGACTCATTGGAGCAAATGTTGGAGTTATTGGCACTGAACCCCGAGAGACGGTTGCTTCAGAAATCGTTGGCGGAGTTACATCTTTCCTTCATTGGGTGGTGTAAAGACGTCAAGATCGCCAAGAATTTTTTCGACAAGGTGATTTACAATGGGCTTCCATACCCTGTGCTTTTGAAGGCACCCCATGTTGCGTCTCTTCTTGAAAACTGTCAACAAGCCAACGAGCCATTTGACAATATCTTGAACGTTTGGAAGAGCACCGTCAAGTTCTACCACACGACCAAGTCGTTGAATGCTGTGTCTAACTCCAACTCGCGTTATGCCATCATCAACAACAAGTTCTTCTCGATTTTCTTCCACAGCTATCCTACGCTTACCCAGGAGTCGTATACCAAGTTGAAGGAGGTGATTTCCATTTATGCCAGTACCAAGAAGGTGGACGAGTTGTTCCTCAACAACATCATCTCGAACTACTCGTGGGGAGACAAGACAGTTTTCGAACAGTTGATTGAAAATTATGCCATCCACAACGTGGAGCAAACTCAAGTGGCGCACCGGGTGGCATTGAAGAAACTTGGAGACATCGAAGGAGTCGATGCAGCCGAGATCATCAAGTTCTGGAACTTATCGTTGCAGAGTTTGGATGATTCAGGCTTCACGTACATTCCAATTGCCGACTGGGCCTCGTTGAGAGACGCCACGATCTTATCGCAGTTCAAAGAGGACCGCGAAGAGATTTACTTGGCGTTGCTCTCGATCTACAAGAACTACCATCAGGACGAACGTGCAGTGGACAGATTTGTAAGGCTTTGGATGAACAATGACAAGCAGGGCGTTGTGGCACGGGTTGCAGAGGAAGACGAGGATAACTTCCAGCTCGACTTTACCATCGAGAAGCCCGAGTTTAAAAATTTGAAGGAGAATGTCAACTACAAGGCCACAGCACATACCATCATGCGCAGGAAAGTTAGAGAGGAAGAGGTATAGAATGGAGGGAAGGAAAGATTGAGGAATTGAATGAAGGAAAGCTTAAGGAATTGAATGAAGGAAAGATTGAGGGATTGAATGAAGGAAAGATTGGAGGATTTACCCTAGTATAATGGAAATGGGGAAGTACGAGCGCAGACTGTATATAGAACCGGACTAGTTTGTTTTTGGCGCGGCTTAACGAAACTAGTTAGTAACACACCAGTAACATGGGCAGCTGTTTATCCAAAGATACCCATGGGACCAAAGTAAGCAGTTCAAGAGAACAGTCTGAAACCTCGGAAAAGCCAAATGATAAACGGGCTCGGGCCAATGCTAATGCTAACTCTAAAGCTAAAGCTAAGGCTAAGGCTAAAGCTAACTCTAAAGCTAACGCTAAACAAGGCCACGTGTTGGGAGGCAGTTCCAATGGTGACCAGGCCAAAGGAAATGCTGCCTCAGCAGCTGAATTAAGGTACAAGGCGCATCAAGAAAAGGCCAAAAACAGCAAATCAAAACTTAAGGCCATGGAGAAGATGTCTCGGCTGGAGAAAAACTTAGGGTGATTCAAACAACCAGAGATAAGCATCTAGGACTGGAACATCAAATACTAGAGGCAGAGTCTAGAAGGCGAGTCCGAGAGAGTTCGAGAGAGTTCGAAATAGAGTCTGAAATAGAGTCCGAGAGAGTTTGAAATAGAGTCCGAAATAAAGTCCCAAATAAAGTCCCAAATAGGAGATTTGAAAGCTGGAAAAAATACTAGCATACTGGAAATCTGAATGATTGATTTTTAAAAAAGACTAGAACAGAAACAGAAACAGAAACAGAAACAGAAACAGAAACAGAAAACTCATAATGATCCAGATAGTGGATGCTCATACTGATACAGATAGTGGATACTGGATACTCATAACGATACTGCTACTACTACTCATAATCATAGTGATAGTGATACTACTACTCATAACGATAGTGATAGTGATACTGCTACTGAGATACTGCTACTGAGATTCAGATACTGAGATACAGATACTGCTGCTCATAATGATAGTCATATAACTACTTATAACGATAGTGGATACTGATACTGATACTGATACTGATAGTGATACTGATACTGATACTGATACTGATACTATTATGATACTCATATTGATAGTGCTACTACTACTACTACTGACTACTGACTACTACTACTACTGACTACTACTACTACTGACTACTACTGATAGTGATACAGCTACTGAGATGCAGAGATACTGATACTGATAATCATCATGATATGATACCGACAGTGGGTAAATTTGGTGGGTAAAGATGGTGGCACCGGATTTTCATAATGGTAGTGATAACGATGGTGATACTACTACTTATAATGATAGTGTAACTACTTCTTATAACGTTAGTAATGCTGATATTGATGTTGATAGTGGTACTGATAGTGGTGGTACATATAGTGGCACTGCTACTGATAGTGATGGTGGACACCGATAGTGGGTAGAGTAGACAGGATAGTGATACTACTACAGGTACTACTATAGATAGTGCTATAGATAGTACATAGTGATAGTGATAGTGATAGTGATAGTGATAGTGATAGTGATAGTGATAGTGATAGAGTATGGAGTATGGAGTATACTGGAACTGAAACTTGGTACTGATACTGATAGAGGTCTCTGGTTACTGATGAGTGGTTTAATCCTTCACGGTATGACTACTGGAGAATTAAGAATTGAGAAGGAGATTGAGAAGAAGAAGTGAGAAGGAGAATAAAGAATGACTAGTGACTCTGAACCACGGCTGGTATTGAACATTGTTTGAATACTGCCCGATGCTTAATGCTTAATGTTCAATAGTCAATGCTCAGCTCTTAACGGTTCTTAATAGGTATTGGGTTATCTTCAGTGGATAATGGGTAATGGTCTATGACACCACTTACACATACTTTTGACCTATACTCGATGGCACTTTCCAATGGCTTTTTCTAATGTCTCTTTCCAATGTCACTGTTAATGTCACTGCCTCAATGGTTAATGGATGATAGTTTCGACTAATGGGTTTGGATGATGGCTGAAAAGAGTGGAGATATCTAGACTGGAATGGACATCATATCTGCCTTTTCTTGTTTCTTGTTCGTTGTTTCTTTTTCGTTGTGTTGGACTGAAAAGGAGAGAAGTTTCACTTGTAGCCAACCAAAGTTGCATTCTGGACCTTCAACGAGATCCCAGAACTTCTTTGAATCCATAGCCTTAACAAATCTCCCTTGATTAGCTGGTCTTAGTGATCTATTGCTTTGTTATATCCATTCTCAATGCATTGGTATGTCTATGGTAGTCAATGGTATCTATGGTATCTTGCTATTAAGTGCAATAATTGCTATTAAGTATTAAGATTTGCTTCACCGTATTTCATAATAGAACATGTAGGGGCTCGTAAGTGTAAGTATGCATGTTAGGTCCAGCACGAATTCACCAGACCAAATCACTATATTAAAGTCAGTGCAATAAGGTCAGTGCAATAAGGTCAGTACATTGGCCAGTACAATAAGGCCACTCTAATAAGGACAGTATACCAAAGCAATATAGTCAGGAATAATAAGGAAGAAGTCAGTATAACCTGGAATAACTCATGTGAATAGTTCTGCACCCAGTCACAAAAACGTAATCCTTAAACCTATTGTAAGTAGTATTGTATCCTTTACTTGGTGTAAAGAAAAGAAAAGACCAACATTTGTTATACTTCAACAGTATCTGTATCTATATCTATTGAGGTGGTAATCGAATATGTTTCTTATTCTAGTGTTTATGGCTTCCTAAGTTGTATGAAACCTAGAATAGTAGAGGAACATTGTGCTCATGGGGAGGAACCTTCCTCTTATATATATTGTACTGGGTGGTCGCATTCCTGTACCAAGATGAAACATGCACTGTTCCCCCACCCTGATTACCTTGCACCTCAGTATCCATGCTGATATTGCATCTTAGTATCCATGCTGGAATCCGAGGTCTAACTACTTTCTATTACCACAATTCATATATCCACTACAATTGCAACTTAGTGTCAGTGGATTCTACTGCTGAGGCTAGTATAGAATCTACAGTTTAGACTCATTTTCTAACCTTACTACTAATAGACTCAAAATGGTGCGATGATAATATTCAAGAAAACTTGAGTGCTGGGCGCTACGGCTAATGCAACTTGATGCATGTGAGATACACGCGCCAAAATCCCCAATAAGGGTTCTCGCAATGTTTCACATCATACCTCACACCATACCTCACATCATGCCTCACATCATGCGTACATCATGTTTACATCATGCTTACATTATGTTTGAATCATGTTTACACGTTTCACATGTTGGCAGTTTCACAAAATCCCTCAAAGGGCATCTGTATCTGCTAGAAATGTATAAGACTAGCATACCCCCCTGATTACATAAATCCTCAGGGATTTTCTTGACTATTCTAGGTACAATGCATTCCATGAAAACCTTGAGGAGGTACGGCATACATTCTAAAATTAGACTTAGAAAATAAGAGTGGTTTCGAAGTTTAATACCACTTCAAAACAGCTCATTCCAATTGACTCCCTATATTTAAAAAGTCAGGTTCCCCAGGCCCAGCCCAATCATGCCCCAAACAAAATCCTCACTTCCCCCCAGAGGTTGCCAACATGAATATTTTGAGGGACAAGGATCATGAGAGGAGTGATAAAAAGTAGTCGCTCATTATTCATAAAGTATCAATATGTATCTTCCAATCTAAAACCTAAAATGGACTCACCACAAATTAAGTTGAATTCAATTTTGCTGACTTTTTGTTCATCCTTTTTCTACAGCATAATAAAGGTTTAAGAAGTCCACCCTATCATATTGTGGGATTTTTTTTTTTCAAAACATAAGTACTAATGATACTCACATACAGAAATATTAAACCCCGCGGTATAACCTGCATGAACCACGAAGTTTCAAGAAAATCGAATGGTACGTGTTCGTTGAAGACTCCGCTCTCCGAAATTGTCCAATGATACTCCCAATAAGCCTACCAATTGATTCCCCCCATCAATACAGGTCTTCAATTGCATGAAATCACTCAATTAGAATCCATCCGACTTATGACCAGCTCAGCTTGACCAATATCCTGAATATTGTCGAATTGTCTGATATGACCGCCTTATTGTTGAAAGGTTTGATTTATTTTGCATGCACACCTTCCTCTGCGGAAAACTAAGAGAGAAGAATGGCTTTGTTTGTATCCAGTTGGTAAAGATACGCTTGACGATATTGAAACCGTCTTGATATACTTGAGAGTACTTTTTCACAACCTGTCATGGGATCGCAAAGATTGGTTATGGGGAAACTACCCGGAGGCTTACTTGCAAACTCAAAGTTTTTTGGTTCAAAATTTGCTCTGGAGTCATTGCCCGCTCCTTTCATTTTTATTACTCAATTCGGGAACAATATTGGCTCTTCAAATACATCCGCTAATTCTTCCCCTCCATTTATTTGCGGGATGGATCAAAAGCTCAGCCACCGGGAGACTCCCGTGACTGTTGGTAATTGCAGGAAAATTTTATGGGATTATATTTACCCCGATGAATCTCATTGATGATACTTACCCAAGATGAACTTTTCAAAGATAGTATTACTCGTTTTAAGTGGCGGTACAAGCGCCGAATTCATTCAATTCGGCAACCAAGCAGAATTTAACAAGTTGCAACCAACTTTAAAGCAGTGCAATGAAAAATTTGGCTTAAACTATACTATGTCAGCAACCAGTGATGGATACTGGGCAGTGTACCAATACCGGAAGGAGGATATTGACGATGACTTGTTAGTGGAGTTCATCGAATGTGTGGATCATGATACAAAATACCCTGTGGCTTTTGAGAACAGGAGTAACCCACAGAATCCATTATGGACCAACCGGAACGAGCTGACCCTGGGACCAGACCACGTGGTGTTGACGGCAAAGCCTATGGCTATAGGCAAGGGCTTGACTGAAATTGAGGAGTCTAATAAAGTCACTAAGGTTGAAGGTGCAAGACCAAAGCGTTTAGCAGCTCAGGACTACAAATTTTACGAGAGAGGGGACTGTGCGGGCTGGAGCAGATGGAGTACCTACGCAAGGGACGATAAGTGCATAAACTTACCATCGCATTTGCGCTTAGTTACATGCACAATGGTACACAATAAAGGGTGCTGTGAAAGCGTTGTGAAGATGTGGTCGACTTTTGATTGTACTCCTGGTGACGGTATGACGATAAAAACTCCAGGTCGTGGCGTATGGAAGATGATACCTCAAATCGTTCGCTCATTCAGACAAATCCGTTGACGTTTCAAGAAAGAAGAAAAACAAAAAACAAAAAACAAAAAACAAAAAAAAACGAGACAAAAAAAAGAAAACAAAAAAAAAAGGAGATGAAGGAGAAAAGGGAGAATAACTAGTTTTGGCAATAGCTTCGCTAATTCTTCCCCCATTTATCGGCGAAAGGGGCCGGTAAAAAGGGCCGGCAAAAGGGGCCATACGGAGGGTCCACAGGAAGAGACTCTGGTAGTTATTGCAGGAAAACGTCCTGGGATAATATTTACCCTGATGGATCTCATTCTCGAATCTTACCAAAGATGAACTTATCAAAGATAATATTACTCGTGTTAACTGGAAGAGCAAGCGCTGAATTCATTCAATTCGGCAACCAAGCAGAATTTATCAAGTTACAGCCGATTGTACAACGGTGCAATGAAAAGCTTAACTTGGACTTCACCATGACAGCATCAAGTGAGGGATACTGGGCAGTGTTCCAATATCGAAAAGAGGGTATAGCCGATGACTTATTAATGGAATTCATGGATTGTGTGGATCCCGATACGAGATATCCAGTGATATATGAGAATAGGGGAGACTCACAGAATCTAGCGGGGACCAGCCAGAATGAACTGATCCAGGGTCCAGACCATGTGGTGTTAACGGAGGCGCCTATGACTATGGTCAAGGAAGAAGTGAAGTCTAATAAAGTCACTAAGGTAGAAGGTGCAAGACCAAAGCGCTTAGCAGCTCAGGACTACTACTTTAGCGTCTCAAAAGACTGCAGAGTCAACAGAGCTCTATGGTTTACTTACGCAAGGGACACCAATTGCATAAACGTCCCAAAGACTGATCAAAAGATCAGATGTGTAAGGCTACACAATAAAGGGTGCTGTCGAAGCATGTTGCACGTATGGAGGAAGCCTAATTGTGAAGGTTTCCCTCAGGTGGTGAAGGTTGAAGGCGGTGGCACCTGGGCGCTGTTATTTTTATACTTTCGCTCATTCAAACAAGTGCAATAACGTTTTGAAAGAGGAGCAAATGAAAGGAAAGACAAAAAAAAGAAATGAGATAAAGGAGAAAATGGAGAAAATGGAGAAAATGGAGAAAATAGAGAAAATAGAGAAAATAGAGAAAATGGAGAAAAACTGGGTTTCAAATGCCTTCGCTAATTCTTCCCTCATTTATCAACGGAATGGATTTTAAGGCCAGTCCGCATGGAGAGACCCGCGTGACTGGTGGTTATGGCAGGAATACATGATGGGGTCTTAGTGGCACCGCCTCTTTGAATCTCATTGATGATACTTACCAAAGATGAACTTATCAAAGATAATATTACTCGTGTTGACTGGAAGAGCAAGCGCTGAATTCATTCAATTCAGCAACCAAGCGGAGTTTATCAAGTTACAGCCGATTGTACAACAGTGCAATGAAAAGCTTAATTTAAACTTTACAATGACAGCAACCAGTGACGGATACTGGGCAGTGTACCAATACCGTGAAGAGGGTATAGACGACGGGTTGTTGATGGAATTCATGAAATGTGTGGATCCCGATATGAGATACCCAATGTTATTTGAGAACAGGGGAGACCCCCAGCATTCAGCATGGACTAGTCGGACCGAGCTGATCCTGGGTCCAGACCACGTGGTGGTAACACATGAGCTTATGACCATAGGCAAAGGAGTGATTGAAGATGATGAGAAGTCTAATCAAGTCACCAAGGTAGGAGGAACAATGTCAAGGCCAAAGCGCTTAGCAGCTCAGGACTACTACTTTTACCGTGACCGGGATTGCAAAAGCTTAATGTGGGCTGGTTTCGTAAGGGACGGTCAGTGCGTGCCTACAATAAATAGGCGGCGTCCATGTTCAGAGTGTGTCAATATACACAACAAAGGATGCTGTGAAAGCATGGCCAGGTTTTGGCCTGATGATTATGTTTGCAATAAGCGTAATTACTGGACCGCAAGAGTTCCTGGAGGCGGTTGGATGAAGTTTAGCAAACGGACTTGTGGACTCAGACAATACCGTTAAAGTTTGTGGAATGGATAAAAAGGAATAAAAGGCAAAAAAAGGAAAAAAAGGAATAAAAGGAAAAAAAAGAAAAAAAGAAAAAAAGAAGGAAAAAAGGATAAAAAAAGAAAAAAAAAATGACGTGAGAAAAGAGAAGTGAATAACAAATGTGTGACAGTGTGACAGTGTGTCAGTGTGTCAGTGTGTCAGTGTGTCTATGTGTCAGTGTGTCTATGTGTCAGTGTGTGAATGTGAGAATTTGTTATTCAAATGTCCCCGTTAATTCTTCTCCCCTATTTATGGATAGACAGCTATGCCAGGTCAGTCAGTATAGGGACATGATTGCAAGATCAGGGGTTCATGGTTTGTGCAGGTGACATTGTTGGGAAACACCTACATTATTTTAAGTGTGGGCAGGATACTAAAGGTTTTTGTGTGTGCAGAATTTTAGGTATCCCCTTGGATTGTCAAAGAGTTTCTTGAATTATTTAGGTGAAATTACAAACCATGATAAATTTTAAAGTGTAAGGAATTCTTTCAATAGAAAAACCATTGATATCCTATGGGTACTCCTTTCCTGACCCCAGGAAAAATAATGGGTTTAGTAAATGCCATCCGTTATACAATAAAGCACCAGAAACTGATTGCTCTACAAAAGTACCAGAGGTTAACTGTTGACTACTCCACAATTCTGGGATAGACCTTCTCAGTTATTCTCTGAGGTGAAAGAGTATATCATACTGAATACATACTGAATATCATACTGATTATCATACTGAATAAACCATAAAAGAGTTTGAAGTAGTCTTTGAAAGAGTCTGTGGATCACCGTGTGTGGGGAATTTACCCATCTATCAATATCTCATTAACCTCACAACAACACACATAATCTCAATCCATAGAATCCAGAGAATCCAGCCGTTCATATCTTCTAATGCTACGGTATAGAGCTTCAGTTCCTATTGAGGTATTTTGAGCCAAATCTCCTCATTCACCAGTCACAAGTCACCATGTACAAAGCATTAGTCACCATGGACAAAGCATTAGTCACCATGGACAAAGCATTAGTCACCATGGACAAAGCATTAGGGTGGAATGTGTAAACCACAGGTACAAGGATACTGGCCCCTATAAGAGTATATAAGAGTAGGTAAAAGAAGTTCAGTCACATTCAATAATATCTCATATTGATAAATACATATAAGTAGTTTTATCTCAATTTCAATTAGACTGAGAAGGTGGAATCATATGTTTCAATATGGATTGTCAGTATTTAGACCTACCATAAACAGATAAATTACCCATGGAGGTATCTTAGGGGTGTACGAATGTCAATAATATTAACCAGTCACCATAACCCGTGACCTGGATTCATCCATTCCTCATAACTCGTGACATGGCGTTTAACCTCTTGGATCACTTCACCGTATTCGTCGCTTATATTTGACTATTTTTATATTGACTATCATATAATGATAACATACTCAAATCATACTCAAATCATACTCAAATCATACTCAAATCATACTCAAATCATACTCAAATCATATACTGACTATATTAGGACTGTGATGTTTTGGAGATTATCACAGTTGAACTCAACAAAGGAGCTCTATTGGCTTTACTCATGAAGGCTGAGTTGCTGATAACAATTAACCTATGGACAATGTCAAAAATGTATTTTTTATTTATTTTTTTTTATTTTTTTTTTTTCACTCTTAATTGGAGAACCCAAATAATGGTTACTTCTTTTTGGATGAATTCTCCTAACATTTTCCTCCAAGTGTAGTATTCCCAAGTGTAGTTCCCAAGTGTGGTATTCCCAAGTGGTAACTTTGGAACCAAACAAGAGTTATTGAAAGTATGGTAGAGTAGCCACGTTTTTAAGAAGTATTGAGATATTCCATTGTTCGAAGCTTAAATTTATGTAATACATTTAGCAGAGTACATCCGGAAACAATGGTTGACTATGGTTGACTATGGTTATGGATATCATGCAACTTTAATACATAATAAAGTGAGTGATTGAGTAAATAATTCAAGTTGCTATAAACTGTGTTTGTAATTAGGAACATATTTTTTGAAAAAATAAAAAATATTTAAAAAATAAACAAGAAAATAGATTAGAAAATAAATAAATAATCGTGTGTACTGCATATAGGCAGGTTTTGTCTCTCACTCTCACTCACTCTCTCACTCACTATTTCACTTACTTACTTACTCACTCTCTCACTCACTCACTCACTTTCTCACTGTCAATGAGTGCCTAGCATTTACGGAGCCAAGGTACTTCAGGATGTGTAGTATGCAGATCACGGTTATTCAATAGGGCTGTGCAGACATTGGATGATTGTAAAAGTATAAGATGAGCTGTGGGCCCATCCTAGTACGTTTCATCCATCTGACCTTCCCACTAACATACCCCTGCTATACAACAAACCTCATACACCATCTATTTATGGTCAACTACTCTATACAACTACTCTATACAACTACTCTATACTATTCCATACTTCTATATCCGTCTCTACTGTTTGTTACAATGACATGTCATTTTCAAATCCGCCATATGTAACACGGTATCTATTCAGGATATTACAAAGCCTCTTTGCCTGAGCCTGATCCTTTGTATAAGGCCTTTTAATCAGTAGTCAATTTTGAAGAAAGATAGTATCAATAAGGTTGACCATTACTATAGGAACTACACCTGATGATATAGATAACATAGGGTTCACCCTTCTTGAAGACACACTTGACTAAGAAGTTCTTCAATACAAAGTTAAGTGCTCTACAAAAGGTAATGATGTGACATTGTGATATAAAACAGTTGGGGTCTTCTCTTTGAAAATACTACTATTTTATCGGTGCATGGTAATGTTTATGGTGGTTGGTGGTTGGTGGTAGATGGTTTATAGTATTAAATTAATGTACTGGTGAGTGAGGGTTCGCGTTTTGGCTGCAAACAGACTTCTACAGGGCAAAATACTATCAGTGCGCAGTGTTATTGAGTATAAACTAAAATGTTTAGGCAACGTTAAAAATCGAAAACACAGAAATACTCAAAATCTCTCCTTATTCAGTTCTTCTTTTGATACTTTCCTTTTGGTACACCTTTTGGTACACCTTTTGGTACACCTTTTGGTACTTTCCTTTTGGTACTAGAGGATGTAAAATAGGTAGTATACATTACTCTACTAGAACAGATCATCCATGTTAGATCCACCATAGACAGGACTCGACGTATGAAGGTATTATGAAGCCTCTTAGTCCGAATCCACTAATGGCCACTTCAAACATATATTCTTTTAAAATTTAACAATTGACAGACCAATCTAGCTCTTCACTTATTAATAAAATGATTTGTAATGATCTACAAATTCTCTAGATAATTTGTTGTCGGAGGTGTAGTATTTAAAAGAAAAAGAGGTGTTAAATAGAAAAAGGAGGTGTTGAATAAAAAAAAAAGTGAATGTTTAAGTCTTGACCTTAATTATATAAAGTATACTATGATGGCCCCTTTCGAATATTCCAGAACTATCCTTACCATTGTTTTGGTGGAGGGTATTTCAGTTCAGTCCCACGTTTCTCTCAAAGTTGTATAGGCCACTCCGGTTCCTCTCGTTAAGAAACCATCAACGAATATGAGATAAAACAAAGAGAAGAGTACAGTTGAAATGGGATATCCCGAAGCACATCCCAATGGACTCAGAAAGTCGTCTGGTTAAGAGAAATAGTGGATCTGACCAACCAAAGCCAAAGCCAAAGCCAAAGCCAAGACTTTCAATCTCTATGAAGCAAATCCAAGACTTTCTTTTTAAGTACCGCAATTCAGGATCTTTTAATCTTTTAATCTTTTAATCTTTTAATCTTTTAATCTTTTAATCTTTTGATCTTTTGATCTTTTGATCTTTTGAAGGTGTTTGGGATTCTGATAAGGTTGGAACATCAAAAAATAATGGTGAATATGATATTTGGTGTAATCAATACAAACCCGCATGATTATGGGTATTTAGGCCTTGGGATGCCTGATGGTTCTTTCATGGAGATGTTAAACAGAGAACAGTATGTCAGTCACGTTTCAGGTGGCTTTGAAGAATGCGAGTTATATTCCAAAAATGACTTACTCTTTATTCTTACACGAAACGGAAGAACCTTCCACAGATGGCTTTATTATTATTCTCTTTGGTGCTGTTGATCATGTGTTGGAAAATTGCCAATCGTTCCCATGGTGAGCATATACAAGCGGTCCAAGCAAATTGATCTATCTGTTGTTCTTAACAAAATATACTTGAAGAACTCTAACCAGAAAGTGGTCCTTTTAAACGAGCCAATTGGTGCCAACATACATTTGGACATAGCAATCACATATCAATATATATATTACTACAGTATTATTACTATTACTACAGTACTACACTACAGTACTACACTACAGTACTACAGTACTATTACTACAGTACTATTACAGTGTTGTTCAAAATTATTCAAACCAACCTCCACATTTAAGAATTCATGATATTGAATTCTAGTGAAAGTTGGTGTTTGAAACATTATGACATTTAATTTGAAGGACTGCGTGAAGGAGTACGAAACTTTCTCGAGTTATTGGTTTGTTTGATTTTGTTACTTCTGGTTCCAAACATTTTGCCTCCTGGTATGAATAGTTTTGAAAGACACTGTACTACAGTACTACTTAACTATCAATCTACTATGTATTACTCTAAATTTCCAAGATGAGCTTTCCAAGAAACTACCTCTCAAATAGAAAATCCCCAATGTCTTGAGAACTGTGATTGTATCATCGGTTAAAGGAGGCGTGGGTATGTCTACGGTGGCAGTTAATGATACTTTGGCCCTTAAAATGTTACAGAAGCTGTGCCTTCGAGTGTGGAACGTAATTTCTAGCAACTGCCAGGAATATCTAGTGCCACTCCACCAGTCCCAGTGGCAGTACCACTCCAGGTGAAAAAAAATGATGAGCTAGTTTCCGATGGTCCCGAGTTTACAGAGACTCAGCCACACTTTAAAGCTACAAAAAAGTCCCAAAGCTTTTCACACATGGCTCCTCCATCGGTGTCAATTCCGAATGTTCTCCAAGAAGAACTTCGACTTCCGGCTTCCACTTCCGGGTCAATCAAACGCAACTCGGTTGTTTTCCAAGTTGATTTCCAAGTGATTTCCAAGTTGATTTCCAAGTGATTTCCAAGTTGATTTCCAAGCTGATTTCCAAGCTGATTTCCAGGCTGATTTCCAGGCTGATTTCCAGGCTGATTTCCACCTGCACAGATCTCATGACTTTAGCACCTGCCATAAGAGTAAGCTGGACCAAACATCAGTAAATTTGGAGCAAGTGAAGGAAGTGCTCCAGGAGCTCCAGGAAACTTAAGGATGGTGGATTGAAAAGCAACATCCCCAACTCGTTGAGTTCAAAACTCGGAAGTGATTTCTGGTTTAAGGTGGAAGATCTCTGGTTTAAGGTGGACGAGCATGCTATTCAGAAGAAAGATGCCCGCCAAGTCATCTACATAAAATTACTATATCCTTTTCTATGACCTCTCAACTTGTTATTGAGTTGATGTACCTGAACGACGACCCAAGAAGCTCAGTGCAAGTGACCAATATCGATACTAGAGATGATCTACTGTACTCGACTCGACTCCATTCCACTCTACTCTACTCTAGTGTACTCTAGTGTACTCTACTCTACTCTACTCTACTCTACTCTACTCTACTCTACTCTACTCTACTCTAGTGTACTCTACTGTACTCCACTCCACTCCACTGTACATTTTAATCCTTGTGCTTCCCCTAATATCTATACTGACCATCGTCTCTATACATTGTAGTGATTTCATTTCTACGGACTCTACTCTATAATACCTAACCTACTCTTGATTTGAATTATAATTTCTTTATATACGATTAGTTTACAACTAGTGTTTTGAATATAGTTCACTAAAAGTCCTTCTTCGGCGGAATAAGGATTATATTTCTTTTTAGATTTTCATATATAGAGGAATGGAGAGATGTACAGAGTGATACAGACAATCTTAATGATCACTAAAGTTACGTATCACTAAGAGTTACGGTAGTCACCTAGGGTTACACTTAGAGTACCATATACACTAGACCATATACACTAGACCACATACCATATACCATATACATATACTCATACAAACTATATACCATAACTATCTAATCATTTAACCGGCTTGAATATTAACATCATTGCCATTTGGCCATACCATAGACCAGACCTTGTATTTCATATCCGTATACTATGGATCCATATACTATGAATGCATATACTCAGATCATCAGTATGACATACCCTGATAATCAATTCTTGTCTGTTTGGTCATTAGTTAGATCATATATTCATCACATCGGTTCTTATAACCATATACCTTTCTTCTGTTGGATCATGTGATCGGCTGGTCATATCATGATATCATATTATGTCATATCTAGCATCTTGCTCTGGCATATAGTGTCCGATCACTCCAACCAATTCTATCAAACCTTTTCTATCAAACCAATTCTATCAAACCGTTTCTTAAGACCTTTCTATCACCCCATTTTCTATCATCCCATTTTCTATCAATTTCCTTCTTTCATACTAATACATTTTCAAACATCCTCGAGCCATGGGTGCTCGGCGATATCTGTGATGGTAGGTCGCTTCTCAATATCACGCACCAATATGGCCTCAATCAAGTCGTTCAACTTGGGACTCACAATATATGGTACCCGCAAGTTGGCTTCCATGATTTCATCCACATTGTAAAACGGGTTTTCTTTGTAAATCATGGTGTAAAGCAACACCCCTAAAGCCCAGATATCCTGTGGTTTACCCTCGTACTTTTCTCCTCTTAATACCTCTGGTGACGCATAGTCAATGGTACCCACAAACACATCAAAGGGTCCCAGCTTGACGTAACCAGCACTGCCAAAGTCAATTAACTTGACCACGCCAAACTCGTTGACGATAATGTTTTCGTCCTTAATATCGCGGTGGATGATCCCGTGCTTATGGAGATGGTAGATCGCAGACGTCACCTGCTTGAAGATGAGCTGACAGTCCAACTCACTCATGTCGCTTTTGACTTCGATATAGTCAAAGAGATCGATGGCTGGTGGGTTGCCGAAGATGGGTGTTTCCAAATAGTAGTAGTTGGGGTCCTCGAAATAGTCCACTATGCGCATGATATTGGGGTGCGGTTCCTGATTGAGTGTGGCCATGATCTGGATCTCCGAGGGAATGGTACCCAATTGCCGGTCACGAACCCACGTGTCCACCAAGATCCGCTGCTTGTCAATACACTTGATGATCACCAGGTACTGTAGGTCCTTCTTATGTTCTGCAAGCACCACTTTTCCATAGGCACCTTCGCCCATTTTCTTGATCACTTTGAACTCATCGTACTTCTTGGACCGTTTTCGTTCTCCAATACGAGTGGGCCAGAACTCAGATTGCTTTTGTTTAAGTTCAAGTTCCTGGTTTTCGATATCCAAGATTTCTTGCTCCGTGAAATTGCGATAGTAATGACTTGACGCTGTAGTATTGGAGTCTCCGGAACTGGGAGGTGCTGACATCTGCTCGCTATGATTAGACACACTATCAGTATAAGAAACCAGTCGGTTGCCATTGGCTGTACCGGTATCGGTGATGTAGGTGATGGGCACAGCAAAAGTGCTTGCCCTTTTGGGCTTGCGGGTGGAACTGTGCCGACTGACATCTGCACTGGATCCCAACTCCAAGATCTCTGCCTCGTCCTCTGGGAAAAGCTTCAATTGTGATGGTAAATTGACGATACTTCTGCTGCTGCGTTGGCGAGGCAGAGCTAGACCTGACACTTCGCTAGAAAGCTTGCTCACGTGTCGGTGGATGTTCTTATTGGTGTGACGGGAATAAGTGACCCAGAGAACAAGAACATCAGGCCGAAGAACACGGAGTTGCACATCAAGATGGAGTTTCTGGCCATCCCTATGAAGTCCCTCGATTCCCCGGGACCCTAGAAACTCCTGCTCGAAATGTTCTTGCGCTGAAACCTTAAGTTTGGCGTCATACTTGCGGAAAAAATGCTCGGGAAGCACTAACCCAGGGGCCATGCTAAATCCAGGGCCTTGGTCTTCAAGACCTGCTTTTAAAATGGCCGAAAAGTTGGGGATGATTTTGTCGATGGGCGAATCCAAAACATCGTCATACGATGCTCCAAAGAGGTTTTTGACTATGGCCTTGTTGCACGACATCACTTCAAGTGTAGCAAAGTCCACCACAAACATACCTGCTATATAAGGCATAGAGTGGATTTTGACCCTGAGCTGTGCTTTTTCCGGGTCCTTTTCCATCGGATCCGACGTGAGTGCACATGGAATGTTATCCTCTCCTCCCAATTGGATGGTATAGTACCGCTTTTGGTTGAGCATTTCACTATCGTGTAGATCCAGAGTTGGAGAATTGGAAGATGAGCTCAAATCGTGCGCCACAGACCGAGAAAGTTGGTCTGTATCGGTAATTTTGCCTGCATCTAGCTTCGAAACAAGCTTCCCGGCCACTTCCTCAATATTGGTTATGGAGTAGCCGTCCTGGCCCGCTGTAAGTGTCAAGTCAAAGGCATCGCACGTGATCTGCTCAAACATGCAGATGATAAGGTTTCCCTTTTTCTGAGCCCAGATGGATGTCCAAGCAAAGTCACCCTCGGAGTACCTGGAAATGGCGATAATTTCACCGGCGAAAATGATATTTTTCTCCAGGTTTCGCTGGGCAATGGCACGTGTCATCTTCTGTGTGACAAACTGTCGGAACTGAGGCGCTATGAGGTCAATTAACGTCACATTTTTGATCATGCTTTTCAGCACTCCAAACATTAAGCATGCCAAGTCATTGGCTGCCTTGAAACTCCAGGGAAAATCAGCTTCAACCGTGATAATCGACTGCGGAGAGGTGTGTTTTCCTGCAGAAAAGGAGTGGAACGGTCGGTTGGGACCACTGCTGACGGCCACACCTTTGCCTAGCAGATTTGCTCCTGCACTGGGTTGTCGGGGCTGCATCATCGATAGCAGTAAACTGGAAGGAAACGAAGATGCTTGGGAGAGCAGGCTGGGTGCAGTACTGGATGATGTGGGTTCTCCCCATAATGAAGAGGTGGTTCCTGCAGATTCAACGAAAGGAGTAGCCAAGGCAAAAAGTAATTTCGTCTTGAGCAAATTTTGTTTGCGTTGGGCATCGTGTGTGGCCGAAGAAAGTGAAAGATCATGAAGTGTGGCTGCAATGTCGGATTTGCTGGAGAGGAGCGTGGGGTCCTGCTCAATGAGCTCAATTATATCCTTAAGTTCATCGGCAAAAAAGTCGTCCGACTCTTCTTCTGGAGGAGGAGACACTTCCAAAGCAGGAGTCACAGGCTCAGGTCCGCTTCCTCGTCTCTGAAGGATTTCTCTCAATTTGGGCTCCTTGAAAGAGCTTAGTTTCTCGTTCAACTTAATTGAAAGTGCACTATCATTGGAATGAAGCGAGCTGCACTCGGAGTTTTCATTTGTGAATGCCCTCAGCATGGGCATGCTATCGGAGCGGCCCATTTTGGGCCGGAAGAGCGCCGATAATGCGGCCGAAGAAGCGTTGGATCGGAGGTGGTGCTCACCATCACGACCTAAAAGCGAGCGTCCAGGGCCGGGCTTTTTCTGATCACCTGGATACTTTTCGTTGATACCATTCAGGCTATTAAGGTCACTTAGACCATTTTTTGGATCATTCTGGGCATTTTTGGGGTCACTTTGACCATTTTTTAGGTCGTTTTGACCGTGTAGTAGATCATTTTGACCATTTTTTAATTCATCCCAACCATTATTTAGTTCGTTTATCTCATTTAATCCAGTTTTCAGCTCTGTTTGGGCATAATTCAGCGAATGAACAAGCTTGAGCCAATCCGGACGCTCGTTTAATATCTCCAACAGTCGTTTTAACACATTCAACCTTAGAGCCAAGGAGTTGGGCGATAGATGTGCATAGGAATAGGCATGGGAGTTTTCCACCGGAAACATAAGCACATCATCCAAATTGGAGAAGTCCATGGCCCGAGAGGAAAGCCTAGAAAGTGGTGTACTCCCCGTAGGCGTTGTGACCAGGGAATTTGTATTGATGGGTGGTGGCGGTTGCACAGGAGGCGGGAGGGGGGAGTTTTGAGCCCTTTTTCGGACATTTAGCAACATATTGGAGTCATCTTCAGCAAAATAAAATGATGACATGATGAATAAAAGGTAATTTGGTTCTGGTTTCAACTAGCAAGCGATGGATGGGCGTAGATATATGTTCAGTAGAAGTAATGGAGAGACAAAGACCGGATGTTTTCCTTTGATGTTTTCCTTTGATGTTTTCCTTTGATCCCTTTTATGTTCCCCCAGTGAATTTCAATCGATTTCAGGCCTCGTTCAAATTAAATAAACACAAGAAAACTGTTTCACTAATGACTGGAAGTAATGAGTGCAGATATGGAAGCACCAACAACAAAACAATTAACAGAAACAATAAACAAAAAAAAAACAGTATGGTTGTGGCGAGGGGAGGGGGATAAAGGTTTGACAACCTATATAAGTGGAGAGTTAATGGCAAGGATTGGGACAATATTTGCACCAATGGATAGAGGCAAAAAAAAACAACAACCTATTTCTCTCTCACTCACTCACACACTCAGTCAGTCAGTCTCTCACTCTCTCAATCTCTCACTCTCAGTGTATTCAACTAAGTTGGCAAAGTCAACGGCGACGTGAGTTCGTACAAGTGCTCGTGCTTATAAGGGAAGGAAAGGCAGAAGGAGAGAAGATTATGCGAGGAGAGGCCGAGACGTGCGCAGTGCAATTTATGGTGAATCGCAGGGGCCAAGGGCCGTAAAATGCGCATTCCCTCCCTGCCTCCTGCCTCCTGCCTTTCTCCCCCTCCCTCCTCCCTCCTCCTACAATGAAAACAACAACAACAACAACAACAACAACAACAACAACAACAACAACAACAACAACAATCTCAGTTTGCCCCCATTCTACTCTATAGGTCTTATTATGGTCAATAGGTTTTATTCTTATTCATTCTCAGTTATTCTCAGTTCAGTTATTCTCAGTTCCCTATATTCTCATTTCAGTTATTCTCAAATCAGTTATTCTCAAATCAATTATTCTCAGTTCAATTATTCTCACCCATTCTGCGGTCCCATTGATCGCGCACCTCGCGCACCTTCTTGCTTCTTCGAAGTGCACACTATGACTATCTAAGCCTTACTCCGCCCCCACCAAGACCACCACCAAGACCATATCCTTATTGTTTCAAATGGTTTATGATTATTTTACATTGTTTCACATTGTTTTACATGAACTTTGTTTTAATTGTTCCAGAGATTTTCCATATTAGTCATCATAATTAGTAATCCACTATAAGGACTAATGTACATAGTAAGAATTCAAATATTGTTTTTCTGTAATAACGTAAAAGACTAGTAGTATGGGTATAGTCATCAGTATTGGTAATACAATATTATTTTGGGTGGGGTATTATTAATAGTAGTAATAGTATTATAGTCATCAATAAGAATAATACATAGTAAGAATTTAAATATTACTCTTTGTAATAAGCTAGTAGACTATTTTTCCAAAACAATCAAACCATCATTCTCCAGATTCAAGAAATTAGAATATGAGACTCTAATGATAGTTGGTATTTGAAACATGTCATTTGGTTTGAAAGAATGTGCTGAGGGAAAGAATGTGCCGAGAGATGTGAAGCTTTTGAGTTACTGGACTGTTTAATTATATTAGTCGTGACTCCATTCATTTTTCTGTCTGGTTTGAGTAGTTTCGAAAACACTTTAGCCATGTAGTCATTATAGTCATAGTCATAGTCATAGTCATAGTCATAGTCATAGTCATAGTCATAGTCATAGTCATAGTCATAGTCATAGTCATAGTCATAATCATAGTTATATAGTACTATATTTAATGTAATCTTGGTAGATTAGAGTAATATAGTGGTCATAGTCGTCACAGTAATGATAACAGCATTATAGTTATTAGAGTAGTTTATTCTTCATGGTTATAATTCTTCAGTATAGTATAGTCATCATAGTATTACTAGTCATCGAAGAATGAGTCATGAAATATTGTCCTCTGGAGTGAAGTAGTAGAGTAGAGTATCAATAGTTAGTGCCATCAACCCATTAATGGTAAGAAATATTTAGTATAGTTAATATACTAGAGTAGAGTAGTAGTCAATAGTCAATAGTCAATAGTCAGTAGTCAGTAGACCAATAGTAGTAGTAGTATTCTCCATTAATGGAAGTACTAGTAGTACTGCACTACCAAATTGGAATATTTCAATTTCATCCTGCTAGTATTTAGTAACATTAGTGTAGTGAAATGATACAGTATAGTGCTATAGTGGTAAAGTATGGTATGTGAGCCCATAGTAATAGTAATAGTAATAGTAATAGTAATAGTAATAGTAATAGTAATAGTAATAGTAATAGTAATAGTAATAGTAATAGTAATAGTATTCTTAGTAGTAGAGTAGAATAAGTTCTTTGTTAATAGAAATAACAGTCCCGAAAAAGAACAGTTTGAGATTTCATCGACGGTGGACTTATCCAATAAAATTGATGAAGATGCGTCTGTGTCCGGTACCATATTTGGGACTTTGTTCGAAAATCTAAAAAGACGTCAATCATGTCATTCGAATTCTCTACCAATTGAGAAAAAAAGAGTCATCAAATTCATCAATAAGCAATCTCATGACATCACCTTCTTCAGCAACCCATACTATAAACCTTTTACCTTGCGAGTCAATAACCCCAAGTCAATAGAGAATAAGAAAAAGCAAGCTATTTCAAAGAATCTAAGCTGACCATGGTATTTCTCTCTCAGTACACACCAAGACGAGAATAAGTATGTGAACTTGAGATCAAGAGCCGTATTATGAGTAATGGTAGAATTAGTAGAAGTCATATGAAGCATAAGGGTAGGGGTAGTTATAAGTAATGATGGAAGTGATAGACGTAAAGGAAGAATTAGAAGTAATAGGGTTAAGTTTGCAGTACTACTTGTAAGAGTATGGTGGTAGTCAGTAGTAGTAGTAGTCAGTAGTCAGTAATGAGAGTGAGTAGTAGTAAGTAGTGAATAGTAGTCAGTAGTAGAGTAGTAGAGTAGTAGAGTATAGTAGTAGTAGAGTATAGTAGTAGTAGAGTATAGTAGTAGTAATAGTAATAGTATAGTACTAGTATAATACTAGTACAGTAGTAGTATAGTAGTAGTATAGTAGTAGTAGAGTAGTAGAGTAGTAATAGTAAGTACTACTCATAAGTACTTGGTCTTAGTCGCGGGGTTACTACTTACTATAAGTCTAGTGCTCACTACTTCGTACTGGTATTAGTCAGTAATACAGTCTTGATGTTTACTATTCATTCGTCAGTATTGCTAGTCTCATTCCGTGCTTTCTGTCACTACTAGTCAGTACCCAGTCCTAGTCCATCTTGGTCCACTACTTACTACAAGTCTCAGTCACTCAGTGGTATTACTTATTACTAAGTCAGTACAAGTCTCAATCAGTGACTACAACTGTTACTTAGTGAGTATTCAGTGACTACTACAAGTCTCAGTTGCTACTACTCGTGTTACTTACCACTACTCGTGTTACTTACCACTACTCGTGTTACTTACCACTACTCGTGTTACTTACCACTACTCAGTGACTACTTGGGAATTATCTTGGTTGGAGACTACTACTTGGTTTCTAGTGTTATTGATACTATTCTTGAATTGCTGGTCTGACTGCTTGTTGGGGTGACTGCTTGTTGGTCTAACGTATCTGCTATGGCATCGTCGGGTATTGTTGAACCAAGGGTTTACCGTAACTTTGTGTGGAACCGGAATAAAACGAGAAAAGAAGAACCAAAAATAATAGAAGTAGTCAGTAGTAGTAGTATAGTAGTAATAGTATAGTAGTAGTAGAGTAGTAGTAGTAGAGTAGTAGTAGTAGAGTAGTAGTAGTAGAGTAGTAGTAGTAGTAGTAGTATAGTAGTCGTAGTAGTAGTATATTAGAGTAGAGTAATAGTAGTAGTATAGTAGTAATAGTATAGTAGTAGTAGTATAGTAGTAATAGTATAGTAGTAATAGTATGGTAGTAATAGTATGGTAGTAATAGTATAATATTAGTAGTGGCTAGAGCTCACGTGGTGATATCCAGATCATTAAATGGAAAACAAAACATAGAGGTTTTACAAACGGACATCAAGGCCGTGACTGATGGAATAGAACAATACTTAGCTGAAAATGTGTCGTTCAAGAAACCTCAACCTTTGAATATCCATTGCAAAGATAAGAAGACTGATATCGAGCTTTTTCCTTCAGGCATCTTAGTTGCTGCTGCCTCTGACTCTACATTAACAATTGTTCAATTCGAAAATAAATCTCAGAGAAGGACAGAAATCTCAGAGACGGACAGAAATCTCAGAGACGGACAATAATGCAGTTCCCAGATTCCATCATTGCATACAAGATCATTAGCATCGACAAAGTGTTGGTGTTGCATAAGAATTCGGACACCAAATACTCCATCGACTTGATCCAAGGACCCCAGTCACCAAGCTCAGTAGAGTAGATTGGTTTAGGCTGGTAAGATCTCTTCAATGGAGGAGATCTACTTGCACTCTTTGCCAGTCAAAGAGTACCAAATCATTGACTAGTTGCTTCCAGAGTTGAAGGATGAGGTCATGAAGATCAGATCCATCCGATCACCATATCCTAGAAAATCCAGTAGTAGTTAGGATCACTTTCATAAAATAGTTAGCAGTTATTAGTAGTAGTATTTTGAAGATATGCTAGCAGTATCACCTAGTAGTAAGAGTATCTAGTAGTTAGCAGCCATTCTTAATGGCCAGTAGTAGTAATCAGTAATCAGTAATCAGTAATCAGTAATCAGTAATCAGTAATCACTAATCAGTAATCAGTAATCACTAATCACTAATCAGTAATCAGTAATCAGTAATCACTAATCAGTAATCACTAATCACTAATCACTAATCACTAATCACTAATCACTAATCACTAATCACTAATCACTAATCACTAATCACTAATCACTAGTAGTATTGTAGTATTGTAGTAGTGTAGAAATTAGGGTCAGTTTCAGTTTCATGGTAATAGCTAACAGTTAGTAGTGTAATAGTAATAGTAATCAGTAGTAGGAGTGAGTAGTAGGAGTGAGTAGTAGGAGTGAGTAGTAGATTAACTCCAGATATAAAATAGAGACTTTGCCTCATTTTATTGTTAACAACTCTAATCAAATATCAACCGACTGAGGTATAAAAAGAAGCCTCCAAGAAGCCTCCAAGAAGCCTCCAAGAACCAGATCCACCAAAGATCATGTATTGATAATACTTCAATGAACACTAACAATCTTCCTCTCCTCCTCCTGAAGTAACCCCTTCTTCTGAAGTAACCTCTTCACCTGAAGTGTTCACATATCTTGACAAAACTATGAGCTCAGTGTTTTACAGTATGAAACTTCCTCTGGATGTTATTAGTAGGATCAGATCAGTAGTAGTCAGTAGTGTATTAGTCAGTAGTGTATTAGTCAGTAGTGTAGTAGTCAGTAGTGTATTAGTCAGTAGTGTAGTAGTCAGTGTAGTAGTGTAGTAGTGTAGTAGTTTAATGTAGAGCTCTTGTGTGGACCATCAAGCAGTACAAACTATTAGCATTAGCTAGTGTTATAAAATCAATATGGTCGATATACTTGATAGCAAGAAACTTATCCGTATGAATGTGCTAAGAGTATCATGTGAAGAATATACTTAAAGTGTTGAATCCTTTTGAATCCCTCTATACTGAGAAATCCAGGTTTTGTGTTGAAACGTCTGTGAATTTGAATCTACTTCTGATATAATTCTGATCTAATTCTGATTGACTTCTGATCTACTTCTGATCTACTTCTGATCTTTTTTTATGTATTCTATTAGCACCACTTTCTCCAATTATAATAATCTCTGGTCGGAGTTTTGTATGGAACTTCTACCACTGTACTTCGACTGTGCTTCGGGTGTACTTCGACTATGACTTCCCGAGAACTTCCAGAGAAAAGTGGGAATAGAAGTGGGAATTATATGGGAGCTTTCTCAAAGACGAAATGAGGACCATTCAAATTGTAATAAGGTACAAAGAATGACTTCCAAAGCAATTTGTAGTGGAAAGCCCCATTCTAATCCCTTTAATGTGCCATTTCTAAACCCTTCCGTCTAGCCCTTTCTCTGTAGTTCTTTCCCATGAGTAAACCAGCTAGACTAAGCAGACTAGGAAGTTTGAACAGTTGGCCCAGAAACATGAGATAGACCAGAAAATATACCAGTCGTTATCTATAGCCGGAACTCTTGCACACTATCATCCAAGTCGGTCACCTGATCAATACTATTGACTGGTCTGTTTGGCACAAATGACCCCACCACTGGAGTATCGCCCAACCCGAAAATCACCGCTGGTGTAGACTGCTGTGTAGGTGCTGCCAGAGGCGTGCTTGAAGTTTGATATGTCGGAGGAGAAAGAGCACTGACGTCATCATACGTAGGAGGCACTTCATCATCCCAAGCGATCCCCAACCCAGATCTCTCAGTTACAATCACCTTGAATTGCATCCTCAATACTCGGGCTGCACCCGTTGGTACTCCCACCTGGTTACCCATACCACTGTGCAGAGAATTAGTGGATCTGACGGGTGTAAGGCCATCGGCATACATTTTGGGTGCCTGGACAATTTCTTCGGCCACAATCACTTCAATCACAAGCACATGACTCACGTAGATTCCCAACGTGGGGTCCACAATATCACACGAAATGTTGGCGTCGTTTCGGAGACCCTGTTGCATTTCATCGGGAAGTACATCGTTGGATGAGGCCTTGGTGGCATTTTTCTTGATCCCACTAGAACAATTGAGTGCAGAAATCTCCGCCACAAGCTCAATACTTCCCTGGCCCAGGAAATCAGACTTCCACCCCGACTTGATATCGCCATGTGCAACCACACGGAGTTCATCCACATAAAGCTCCACTGCTTCTTCCTCGGAGATGTTTTCATTGGCTGAAATGGCATGTTGTTCTGGTGAAGGAACAGTTTCAGGCACAGGCACTGATCCGAAATCCTCTTCGAAATGCACCACCTCATCCATGGCCCGATTGGATGGGATTTCCTCCTGCTCTTCAACAATATCCTGGTTTCCTGCATGCTCTGCCTCAACGGCTGGGTCTGGACCCGCAATATTGGGTATGGGTGTTTGCTGAGATGATGGAGGTCTGCTAACAAACATAGATGTTTGGATGGTGGAGTAATGCATACCGTTGCTGCGACTTGGCCCATCATTGGAGGAGTTTCCTGTGGATTTTTGGGCTGGAGATGTGCCTGTTTTTAATGATTTATAGAGCTGACTCTTCTTCTGCGCCTCCTTAAGGACTTTCAACTTTCCTGCATGTTTAGGACATGCATATGGAGCTACCTGGGTATGTTCCTCGAGCTTCCACAGTAGTTTGCGCATACGCCAACGACGGTCTTGCTTGGAATTGACCACATGGTCCATTCGTAGCTCAATTGGGAAGTTGGATTTCGGGTACATGACACCAGGGAGAACGGCACTGGCCGTGACCTCAGTAGGAGGAAATACTCGAAGAGAGTTGCGGTCAGGACCCCTTAAAATCGACCTCAGGATATTCAAAGGAAGCACCACCTTCGTTTTCTTGCCATTAGCCTTGGCCACGGCCACCAAATCGTACTTGATGAACGAATAAGACTGAGGTCCACCCAATTTGGCCAGAGCAGCAAGAGATCCAGGTAACAAATGGGAAAACGGGAAAGCATGCAGTCCGGGAGTGAAGCTATGGGGCAGAGTTAACACATCCCACTGAGCCAAGGTTGTTTTCCGAGTCGTGCAATCGGAACATGCATGGATGGAGTTGGAAGAAACCATAAATGGCTTGGTATAATGGACAGTTTGCACCAACGTCAATACCACCGAATCTATTAGTGTATCGTCACTATGGAGACTGTCAGCCGATGCAGACTGCACCTGGCGCAAAGAGTTGGAGTCGGAGCCAGACCCATTGATGCTGCTCATGGAACTATAAGGAACTAGAGGGTTGGAATGGGAAGTTTGCGGCGAGAGTTTATGTTCCACATCAAGAGTCAAGACTCCGGAGATAATCGAGCCGGAAGACTCGTGTGCATGACCATAGAGGGCCAAAGGAGGGGATTCCAAGTTGATTTTGAGTGATATTTTTGGCACTCCCAGCTTAAGAGATGATGATTTGGAGCTTGACCGGGGAGTTTTGGACCCGTTTTTGTCCGAGGTCTGGTGTAGAACCCGAGATAAAAGAGTCATGGTAAGCACTGATCTATGGATGTATAATTAAGTGTATATGGGGGAAATAGTTGAGGTCTGGACTTTGAGAAATTGGAGTCACAGACTATAAATGATGGTATTGGGATTCTAAATAACTCTATATGGAAGTAATTCTGGATGGAAGTAACTCTAGATGGAAGTGTGTGAATTGATTGTTATGAGCAATGGAAATATTTGGTTATGAGCACGGTAACACGAAGTAATTAGTATTATACCCTTTGGAGATATTCTAAAACAAAAAAAAAGACAGTTTGAATGATATTCTAAAGATTCTTCTAAGTCTCAATGGAATGTAATGGCTCGAGACTATTTGTTGAGATGATTTGACGAATGACGAAGAACCAATGATGACTTGGTCTAGACAGAAGATCTTGGCGATTTGTTTCTAAGAGTCAATATATAGATTCAAACCTGGTACAATTTGATTGGTTTAGAACTCTAACTTGTCACTAAACCCTTGACTAAAGATTCTGGATAGTGACTATTGATGGGAAGGAATGTATCAAGTCCAGTCTATATAATATGTATGAGACAGAATGGACCAGAGAAATACAATTGACAATTTGACAGTTTGTATTTGGACAGTTTGATAGTTTGTATTTGGACAATTTGACAATTTGACGGTTTGACAGTTTGACAGTTTGACAGTTTGACAGTTTGATAATTTGTACTTGATAGCAATGACCAGTTTGTTGATAGTTTTTGGACTCGGAGTATTAAGGATAGACGGTACCTGAGCCAAGTTCAGCGATTCTAAGGAACGGAAAAGACCGAGAAAAACCGAGACAGAAACTGGGCGGGCACTGTATATAGCTAGATACAAAACGGATCGGGTGCTTGAATGCAGGGAACGGGACTTTTGGCGGCTGAATTCAGGTGCCGCTTTGGGGTGTTTAGGAAATGAAGTATGGGGTTAGGTGATTTTTTTCTGCATCTGCGCGAGCAGAAAATAAGGCCTGGAGACGAGCGGCTGACCGCTGTGAGCGAGCCGTCGATCCACACTTTTCGCACTGCGTTGCAACCAACAAATTACGAGTGCTTCATTAGACTTATGCATTGATGTTTCAAGTTCTGCAGCTCTAGGTTTCAGGATTGCTCTATATGTAGGTGGAAGTGGTCTATGTAGGATTCTGTACTTTATATGTAGGTCAAGGTTTTTTTATATGTAGGATACGTTTTTTTTTTATATGTACTTTTGTTACACCCATTCATCACTTTTAATGAGCCTTTTATATATTGGTAGTGAGCAGTGAGAACCATAAAATATCATCAATACGAATTCGGAACACACCAAAAAAATAGTCTGTCCAAAGTCTGTCCAAATTAGTCTGTCCAAATATTGTATACAAATTATTACATGAATTTTATTATACCCAACTTAGTCTGTGCAACTTGTTATATACAAATTACTATGTATGTCTAAATTATTGTCTAAATTACTGTCTAAATTATTGTATAAATTATTGTCTAAATTATTGTATAAATTACTGTCTAAATTACTGTCTAAATTACTGTCTAAATTACTGTCTAAATTACTGTCTAAATTACTGTCTAAATTATTGTCTAAATTATTGTATAAATTACTGTCTAAATTACTGTCTAAATTACTGTCTAAATTATTGTATAAATTATTGTCTAAATTACTGTCTAAATTACTGTATAAATTATTGACTAAATTATTGTATAAATTACTGTCTAAATCATTGTCTAAATTTACTATGGCCATATTATTATGTAGACTTAGTCGTTTCCTGTTGGCCCCAAATGACCTATTTGTCATAATCACTTTTTTTGTTACTTAAATAGCTCAGGCCCTCCTTCTGGGGGTGGGGATTATTAGCGAGTCAATATAGTTAACAAAGTACTTGACGCAACGGTAATCTGACAATTACATATTACACTATTACCTGATTTCTATTTAGTATACTATTACACTATTACATATTACATATTACACTATTACATATTACACTATTACATATTACACTATTACATATTACACTATTACATATTACACTATTACATATTACATATTACACTATTACATATTACACTATCACATATTACACTATCACATATTACTCTATTACATGATTTCCCTGTTTCGCTATTTAGTATACTATTACACTGTTAGATCCACCATAGGTAGTACACTACCTATAGATACAATATGGAGCCTACGATGTCTGATTCTAGTCGTGTCTAGTACAAATGCCATGACACGACATTTGATTGTTGTAACAACGTCGTGAATCCGAGGCCCCCTTTCGAACATTCCAGAACATTGCTTCCCATGTTCTGGTGGAGAGTTTTTCGATGCCACGTTTCTCTCAAAGTTATATAAACCACTGCGGTCCCTCTCTCGAGGAATCATCAACGAATATAAGAGTTTAGGACAACATACGTTGTAAAGAACATAGCATAAGGCATGATTGTACTAATAGATCATACCAGTATACACTTCACTAGTTCAACTGAGCTTGTACACTCTCAACAGATCTAATCAAGAATAGTAAATTTTAAGGGCGGGTGCACCTCCTTTTATATTGCACCGATTATGCACGGTCGATCGTTTTGTGGACCATCGTGCATGAGGATCACCATACCCCACCTTGTTTCATAATTCATGCACATGTGGGACTGTATACAGATACGGGTGTTTCAGATACAAAACAGAGATTTCCCTTGATCCATAGAAGTATATAACCCCCCCCCCTCCTTGGTGTGTCATTGACCCAATGGTCAAAACTGTTCAAATGATATCTGTTGAGACGATGAGATTAAAACACCTATGTTGGGATGAAACTCGGGCCAGTATATGCTAGCATTGACTAATAGCTGCTCACTATACTCTAGTCAGTTCTTACTCTGATACTCACTATATCAGGTCTTTACTCACTATACTCTGGTCAGTCTTGTCAGTCTCTTCAGTCTTGTCATTCTCTTCAGTCTTATCAGTCTGACGTCTCTGGTGTACTTCGTTCAGTCCCAGCCCAGTGTCAGTTTAAAACTCGTTGTTCAGATAACTCAGTCCAGTGTTCGGCCCAGGCTCATTAATAACTACTACTAACTAAGTCCAGGCTAGTCTCTGGTCAGTCTATGGTCAATCTCTGGTCATGCTTTGTCTGTACTGACTATACTCAGGTTAGTCTCGTCCAGTATGGGTAGAGGTCAGGCCATAATTAGTGGACGTATCATTTAAATTAATGATTTCATGTAACTGAAATTCGGCAAATCACTACTTGCTAATCTAGGTTTACTTTTGATTTTGTTTCAAGTCTCCATACCCAAACACCAACCACATCCACGTGAAACCTTCTACTCGTCAGTACTCATCAGTCCCCATCAGTACTCATCAGTAATATACTCAATTGTGATGAGAATTACTCAGCAATGTCAAAACCAGTATAACCAATAAATTCATTGCTAATACTAACAAAACCCCAATAGTGTACAAATAGTCATGATTATGGCTATACCAGCTATTGAACGTGCTAAGATTAATAGAGTCTTTTCAGATTGAGGAAAACTGCTTTTTGATCCTTGAGTACTGCGACGGTGGAGAGATCTTTAATAAGATCATCGATTACACTATACTCTGCTAGATAAAGAAGTCCAAGAGAATATAGTCAATTGAATGAAATAGAGTCTGAAATAAATCCGTCAGATGGTTGTCAGATGGTTGTTTCACGTGACTAAAACAATTTGATATTGTATCACGTGATGTCACATGCTTTTTCCCACGTGCATGACTCTCTCACGTGCCTTATGTTCACCTTCACCCACTGCGTATACTCATCTCCATGGTTCACCACGTCATTCTAGACAATGGGTCTTACTCCATCAAGGCCGGTTATGCATCGCAGGAGAACCCACTAGTAGTGCAGAATGTTCTTGCAAAAGCAAAAGATTCCGCCATCTATATCGGTAACGATTACCTCTCACATACCAACCTTTATTCCGGCATCAACTTCCGTCGCCCTCATGAACAAGGCCACCTCATTCTGTGGGAGACCCAGAAACCCATCTGGGACTATACGTTGGACCGCCTCCTGCCCAAAAAGGAATTCGATCCGCTGGAAGTACACTTGACCCTCACCGAGTCGCCGTTCCAGCTCCCCCAGCTATCCATGAATACCGATTTGATTGTGTTTGAAGAATATGGTTTCAGCCAATACTATCGATGTATTCCGCTGTCGCTTGTTCCTTGGACCAATACACCCAACCCAAGCGATTTCTCCTTGGTCGTGGACTGTGGCTTTAGTGCTGCCCATATAGTCCCTGTCTTGTACCAACGTCCGTATTGGAAAGGTATCCGGAAATTGCCTATTGGGGGCAAACACTTCAATGGGCTACTCAAGGAGTTGATCTCGTTCCGCCACTATGACGTATCCGATGAACCTGTTCTCATCAACACCGTCAAGGAACAAACCATGTACATTGCCAAGGATTTCGAAGACGCCCTCAAGAATAAACTCCTGGCCAAGTGTGAGTTTGTATTGCCGGATTTCAAAACTACCATGACGGGGTATGTTAAGAAAGATGCGACTAAGCTTGGCCTGGATGCTCAGTCCATTCAGTTATTCGACGAGCGTTTTTCCATTCCGGAATCGCTTTTTCGCCCGGAAATCATGTTGGACAATAACACCTATTCCAAGAACTCCGTGGTTCAAAATGCAAACTTCAAGAATATCATTGATCTCATTGTCGAAGCCATCATGGCATGTCCTGAAGTGCTGAGGCCCCTTTTGCTGGCCAACATCAACTTGGTCGGAGGTACCGCCAAACTAGCCAATTTCAAGCTGAGGCTAGTCCACGATTTGGATAAGGAATTGCCCACAAACTGGGAAGTCAAGGTCCGCGAACAACCTCATGATTTGGACACCGCCGCTTGGTATGGTGGCCAGCAATTGGTCAACGACGATATATTGAAGGAAATCACCATCACGAAGCAGGACTTCTTTGAGCACGGCGCAAACTGGTGTCAAAAGCAATTTGGCTTCCAGAACATCTAGTCTTGAACCTGATTTTGTTCAACAAACCATCTAGTATCCAACCCGGAACACTGTTCAAAATAATGGATTGTGAACACTAAGACTGTTTCATGGAATATACAGTCCTGTTCAAAAAAAAAAAAACAAAAACAAAAAAAACGTATATTCATAGAAACTCGATTGGCCTTCGTTGAATGGTGATATTGGTTCTTTTCAAACGCCAATAAACTGGTCCCTCTTTCTGTTGTTTAGCAGAATAGATCTGGTTCCAAATTTTCATAGACTATTGGTGTCTTGTCTCAGACAATAGAGGTCATTCTCTGGCCGAAATATAAAGAAACTGTCCTTACTTTGATGATCAGAGTCCTTTCTCTAATGGTTTTTCAAGAATGGCGGTGCTTGGCAAAAAGAACTTTTGTTTTTATAACAGAAGTAATGCACTAATGAGTTCCAAGCAAATGAAAAGAAAAAAAATAGTCTCTTTCATGGGTTTCATGCTTTGTTGATAATTCCAATATGTCATTTTTGACTTTGTTCAATATCCCAATACCAGCCTTTATGAAATCGTAATAAAGATGGTCCTTCAATTGAAAGTATTGGTGGCAGCTTTTTTTTTTTTTCAACGGCCTCCTCAATATCCGAATCTTGATTGAATATCTGGTTGGTTGATTGAATGTCTGATTGGTAGATTGAATGTCTGAATCTTGATTCAATATCTGGTTGGTCGATTGTCTGAAATTGCTATTAATAGACTTGGATAAGGTGGTTATAGGTCAAGTACCTGCTCAAGATCAACCAGCCGTATCGGAACCATACCATCTGTGAAAAGTGTCCATAGGCCATTGCAGAGTAGGCCAAACTCAACATGTTTAAATCTGAGTAGAACTTAATGGAGTTCTTTTCGAGGTGGTTGGGAAAGAAACTGATATTGACACCCACTTTCAAAATGTTCTTCAAAACAGCCTTGGATATGTACCCTATAAGAAGCTCGATATTGGTCAACAAAGTAAACGAGTACTTCTCCAAGAACCCTAGCGATTTCAAAACATAGAGGTGTCTGGAGGCTCTCTTTTTGTAGCTTGTGAAAAAGTGCTTGCACCCATGGTACAACGATATATGGTTAGGATGGTTGGATACACCATTTTCATCAAAAGTAATCACCACATAATTTTCGTTGGTAGGTTTTATCACTCGGTTGAGCGATGCTGCCACGTTCTGAGGATCCCACTGGACGTCCATGCTATCTTCATAACCATCGAGAATAATCACCTCTTCCACAGGCAAGATTCTGGCCAGTGTTTTGAGCTCATGTGACCGAACTGCTCCAAACGAAGGATCTACTGCATCGCCGTGAGTGAAACAAATGAGTTTCAACCGGTTATTATACTTGGATTTGCCCAATTCGATCAAAGAGGGTGCAAAAAACATCACCTCATCGTCGGGGTGACCAATAACAAAGTACACATCGGAATTGGTGATATGAATATCCGAAGGGATCGTCAAGGAGTTGTATGGGTACACATGGGACTCGAATTTGGAGTTGATAAGCTGGGACTCGGAGTATTTGCTGATGGTTTGGGGTATCACGGTAGTAAGCAAGATCCAGAGAAGAAACGAGCCCACGAACAAATTTTTGAGCGCTCTAGGAATAGCGAAGATCATGAGTTTTAGGTCAATTTGGGGTCAGATTTGGGATCAGATTCAGAGTAGGATTAGGTTTATGTTTCAGCTATGAGTCGTGTGGTGGTGCACGGGTGTGTTTGTTCTTGGTGCACGGATGTTGGTGTTTTTTGGGGGTACGATTTTTTTGGGGGCCGCGACACCTTTTTTTAAATGAAGAGGATGTTTCATATTTGAAACATGAGGTACATGGTCTTTGCCACAAAGACAAAAGAGGCAATCATCTTGCATAAGGCGGGGTTTTGCCACCAGAAATCCTTTTTGTGTACATCCCTTATTCTTAGAGGTATAAATACGGATCATCCCCACTATAAATTGTAGTCCCATATTTTCATAATGCTGCAAAAAGAAAATCACCAACATCAAATCTCATTAAAGAGGTTCCGTGATCTTATTTAAATTAAGCCATACATTCAAGGACTGCTATATGGTCATTATTTATTCACAACAGATTTTGGTTCAATCTAGTTTTATACTTAAGGACTGACAAATAGTCATAATTTAATTACAGCGGAGTTTATTACAGTTCATTTTATGTTATAACGAACAGCAGTCAAATTGGTTTCCATAGTCAAATTGGATTAGTCAAATTGGTTTCCATATAGTTTTCTGGAGGATTTGGTTGAAACTAGTTTAATGCTAGACTTTAACCTAAAACAAGAACCAACTTACAACCAATGTTACAGAATCTACTTTTCAGGTGAAAGTTAGATCCATTTTAAGTGATTGGAACACTAATGATTTCTTAGACTACACTAAGTTGAAGGTTCGGGTTTCTAATTCATTAAGATAAAGTTTGTGGCCAAAATATATGAGTCTAGACTTCACCACAATACGAATTTTAATTAGTGATTAACCACAGCTCAACCTCGTGGTATGGAAACTTAATTTTTCTTTTTACACTTGAACCAGCTTACCCATAAAGGTAACCTCCTACCTCATCATTGTTCTTCTGTTAGATCCACCATAGGCAGGGCCCTGCCTATGAAGGTATTATGAAGCCTCTCAGTCTGATTGTTACAAAGGTGATACGGCGTTTGGCCATCTATGCACGAAGTGCTCCTCCGATGGCCTCTTTCGAACATGTCCAGAATAATGCTCCCCATTGTTCTGGTGGAGAGTTTTTTCAGTCACACGTTTCTCTCAAAGTTATTTAAGCCACTCCGGTTCCTCTCTTGAGGAGCCATCAACGAATATAAGAAGCTGGGCATAAATGTTTTAAAAAGAACATAACATCTTCCTTACAAATACCAAAATAACCTCCCTTCCCAAAGTTTGACTGAATTCAATCATGCATGACTATTATTCTTTCCAACAACCATTCTCCTATTAGAACAATAACCTCCAGATTGATATCCAATACCAGTTGCAGATACGCCCCTTCGGTTGAGATTCATTATTAATACTTTCCTCCACCTTTCTACAAGTGAATTCCGTTACTGTGTCAAACCAGTTCCCTTGTTGTTTCTATATCCCTTAGGATCTCAACTCCAAATCAAGATCCGTCATGACCGTTTAAGAAGCAATCAAGTCCAAATAGAAAAAAAAAAAAAAAAAAAAAAAAAAAACTTGAGGGAAATTTTCCCCGGGTCTATTTCAGGGTCTATTTCAGAGACAATGTCCTATCGCATATTGAATGTCATGAAACCACTGAGTGCATGGAGGCTGCGGCAGATTCCGCATAGTGTTGCCCACAATGGATTAAAGCGGCCCCCAGTTTGTTTTCACGCGGGCCCGATTTGGAAGTTATCAGTTGCAGATACGCACTGAATTTCAAAGCGAAAGATTGGTACCAACAGCGGCTAAACTCTTACGGCCCGCATCATGTCAAGTCACACGACCGACCTGCACCATATCAATTAAATTTCATCGTGACAAGCAAAAAAGGTGCACCTAGTTTCAATGTGAAGTCGGGGGGAAAAGAGGATATTGATTTTAGGGCTAGATGTCAAAAAGAAAGAAAAAAAATAATCTTCAAATGGTTTGAAGGGTTATGCAACTTCTTAGGGAAAGTTTAATTATGGTGGTTCTAACCAGGAATATCACGAGAGGTTGCATCTTGATCCCGTGCATCCCGGTCTTGGTCTGGTATACACTCCACGGCATTGTCGCATCGTATTGGCTACGACGAACTCCAGGGATCGATAAGACAAACTCCCCCCCATTTTCTGCAGGATCCTACCAATGTATGGCGACGCCAACAGGGTAAAGCAGGCATGCAAAATGCAAGCATTCTAAGATGCATGCAATGCAGAACTTCAGATGGCAATGAAACCGAAAAAAAAAAGTTGGAGCATAAATAGGAGCGGAATTCCCGTTGATGAATGCTTCCACCCCCTCAACAGAACCACATTCCAGTGTCTTTCGTTATATAACTTCACATTTCAATTATACCGTTGAAAGATGAAGTTGTCCCTCGTCTCTATTGCTACATTGGTAGCCTCCGTGTTGGCACACCCAGTGGAAAAAAAAGGAGCATCTACCTCAGCTGGAGGTGTATTGGATGTGAAATATGGCAAGCTTTCGGCAGTCATTGAGCCCAAGGTGTTCGTCGTTAGTATGTTCCTGTATGAGGCTGTCCAATGGGTGGACTACTTGGACTACAAGCACAACATCACCATTCCTGGGTTGTCCCCCATGTACCCAGAGATCAAGTGTACCCAGAACTACTCTGTGTGTAACTTGATCACAGGAGAAGGAGATATCAATGCTGCTTCGACCATTACCGCTTTGGGATTGTCGTCATTGTTCGATCTTACCCATACCTACTTTTTGATTTCTGGAATTGCAGGAGGTGAGCCCAACTATACCACCATGGGTTCAGTGACGTTGCCAAAGTACGCCGTTCAAGTTGCCTTGGAATACGAAATCGCATACCAAGACTTTCACGCCACCCACCCCAACTGGACTGCCGGATACTGGGCTTATGGAACCAAGGACCCATGGAGTTACCCAGGAAACGCATACGGAACCGAGGTGTTTGAGATTAACGAGAAGTTGAGAGATAAGGCAGCAGCGTTGGCCAGCAAAGCCAAGCTTAAAAAAGGAAACGACAAGAATATCGCCAACAGAAAGTTGTACAAGGAAAAAGCAGCACAAGGCTTGCCTTCGGTGGTCAAGTGTGACACTTTAACGTCAGACAATTACTTCGCAGGAAAGACATTGGGAGATTACTTTGGCTACTATGCCCACATGATGAGCAATGGCTCAGCCACATACTGTTCCGCGGCACAGGAGGACAATGCATCTTTGGAGGCCTTCACCAGATTGCACTTGCATGGGCTTGTTGACTATAACCGTGTGGTGATTATGAGAGCGATCTCCGACTTTACCAGACCACCTGCTTCCAAGGCCAACGATACCGTGAAGTGGTTCAATGACAAACAAGATGGTGGATCGTCATTAGCCTTTGAAAACTTGCCTCTTGCAGGTATGCCATTTGTGAAGGATGTGTTGAAGAACTGGGAAAAGGTTTACTATAACGGAACCGATTTGGAGCCAGAAAACTACACTGGTGATATTTTCAATACTTTGGGTGGAAACCCTGACATTGGAAAGGCCACATTCGACGTGGCTTAAACATTCAGCTGCTTCTTCACCCTTTGAAGTTTCTCACCCCTTGAAACTTCTTTGACCTTCATCTTGACATTTACGTCGTTTACGTTTACTTTTGATGTTTATTCAACGTCACTTTCGCTGTCCGCTACTTTACCATGGACTTTTGACTTTTGACTTTACTTTCGACGCTGGCACATGATACCACCCTTTGGGGACCACCAGATACCTTCAATACATTTTTCAAGTTTAGTCTGCCGATAAGTTATGAGTTATAATGATGTTGGCAGTAGTTTGAAATAAAAACCAAATGATACTTGTTAAGGATAGATAACAAAATGTAAACCAGAATTAGTATTAATAGTAATGAACTCAGGAAGAATGGTTTCTTATTTATAGTAGTTAAGTCTGGCTAAATATGTTTGTCAGTGCTCATAACCATATAATTTATATATCAGTGTTCATAACCATATAATTGATGTCAGTGCTCATAACCATATAATTTATACCAGTGCTCATAACCATATAATTTATACCAGTGCTCATAACCATATAATCTATACCAGTGCTCAAAACCATATAATCTATACCAGTGCTCAAAACCATATAAATTGTATCAGTGCTCAAAACCATAACCATAAGCATAACTTATAAACAATCATATTCTTTTCTTTTCTTTTCCCAAAAACAACTCTACCCATATTATATTTCTAGAAGTAACACTAAAGGTAAGGTCAACGATAAAAGTTTGATATTGTAAAATATAATCTATTATCATGATTGGTTTAAGGCAACGTAATGCCTATATATGTTATATGCATCTGGTCGTCCACCATGCCTCCATTGTAGGTGTTCATCACACATCACAGCCAAGTTGTAGTATGTACGTTCAGATCCGGCCAAGTGCAGTCTCATGTTGGACTCAGCATATGTTGCCTGAACCACCAACCACGCAGTTCCATCACCTTTGATGGCTTTGGCGGAGTTAAGCAAAAGAGTTCTGAACTCTGCGATGGAGCCAAACGAATCTTCGATCCACTCAAGCAAAGCAGGAGTCATTGGGCTCATTTTCAAACCTGGTGGCAATAGAAGGGGTCTCTAATAATGCCAGCACGTCTGCATGCACAGGCTTCCATTCTTTGGAGGAATCAAAAGGGGTTAAAGACTCTAGGGCAAATTGTAAGTTGTGCAACAATGAAGCACTGGTGTTGACATGCTGAAGGTCTTTTGAAGGTCTTGTTTATTACAAGTCATTAGAGATCAACTCAGTCAAATTGGCAGGCACATCAGCCACCTGGTTTTCTTCAAGCTGCTTGTTCAACTTATCGGTGAGCGACTGGCCACGCTTGAAACATAACTCATCTAGGGCTTTGTGGGAGAATAAGCCGTGGAAGCCAATCTTCCAATCTTCCAATCTCTATTTTCGATTTTCTAAAGTCCCTCCATATTTTCTTCCATCTTCTCTTTCACTTTCACTTTCACTTTCACTTTCTTCGTCTAGTAATAATTGGAGGTCACGTGCGGGTATATTGGGCCAGTATCTTTGACTTCCAGAATAATCCTGTAAGAGCTTCCTTGGAAGTCACCTATAACGATGTAACGTTGTAGTTTGCATTGACTGGATATTCTTGTCACAGCTTGTTCCATTTACTCCAGTATTCAATCAATAATGGTAATGTCAATGCAGACATGAATAAGAGTTTTTTTGATTGGACATGGGAAAAGTAGTCCAGCGACAAGGTCAAAAATCAACCAAATTCTTGGTATTTGAATTAAATAAATGATCATCAAGCATCAATAACAACGTGTCAATGTATCAATGACAATGTATCAATGTCATGTATCAATGTATCAACGTGTCAATATCAATGTAAATGTATCACTGTCTGATGTATCAATGGTGGTAGACACATTTCCCTTTTTGGATATTCGTATTGGGGGCTTTTCAATGAAGTGATTTGGAAAGATCATCACTTCGCCCTAAGAACGACCCCGTGCAGCTACCGTCTGGTACAGTTACCGTCTGGTACAGTTGCTGTCTGGATTCATGAGAAAACAGTGGAAAACAGTAGAAATGACCGTTGCCTTTTCATCAGAACTGTGGTTATAACTGTAGGGGTGCATGGAGACAAGATTCGGAACTTCAATTAACCTTCGGGACTTCAATTAACCTTCGGAACTCTATTGAGTATTAGAGTTTGAATGATGTTTTGTCCGTCATAACAATTTGACCTGCCTTGAAAAATAACCAAAACTGCATTTGCCATTCTGAAGGTACCACACATCTATCAATGTATCTTGCATAGACCCATATTTTGAATTAGGGCTTCTGATTTTCATGAGAATATGAAATCCATAATTAATGATCCCGCTTTATGACTTTTTTGGATATTTCAAAATTCCATTGAACATCAATTATGACATATCGTAGATTCTGTTTGTCCCATCTTGTATTCGGTAACCACTAGTGTAGATTCAGGTCCTTCCAGAATCAGTTGCTTTCAGAATCAGTTGCTTCCAGAATCAGTTGCTTTCAGAATCAGTTGCTTCCAGAATCAGTTGCTTCCAGAATCAGTTGCTTCCAGAATCAGGTGCTTCCGGAATCAATCTTCACACTGCCACTCTTTTCTCCTGATTGCTTTGGGTGATGTCTTGGGAGGAATAAATGACACATTTTGTAGGTTGAACCATTTTGATTGGTGGACCCATAATGTTCAAATCTCAATTGGCTTCCTTCAAATTTCCACTAACTATCAAGAGGCATTTTTCCAACTGGGAAATTCCACGTTGACTGTATTCATTGACTTTGAACCCCTCGGTAAGTTGTAGAAATAGAAACATCGTGTACTCAGTGAGAAACATTCATAGTAGTATTGAGTATTCACCAATAGAAGTTAATTGTTGGACTTAGCTTCTGCTCAGTAATAGAACTTAGTCCTAACCTCTAATCCAAAAAGTAAAGATCAACTGCGCTTCTTCATGAAGGTGTAGCCGGAAGACCACCTAAGATCCAAAAGCGTTTTGTCTTTGTCGAAACCAAGCTCGCTTTCACAATATGCAATGAACTTGTCGACAAACTGTTGGCCTTTACCCGTGCTCTCCTGGTAATTGTGGTATGCGCTAAACGTGGTGAGGTACTTGGTGTACTCGGCCAACGAAACGTTTTCCTTAGCGAGCTGAAGATGGTCGGGCTCCGTTGGGTTGGGGTTTTCCGTCGGGTCGTATTTGCGGATCTTGACGTCTTCAAAGAGATCGCTGGGGATTTTGGCATCCACATCCTTTAAGAAGTCCCGCAAAATACTTCTACCGGGCTGCTCCCAGTGAGGACCCAAAAAGGAAGAGTCCTTGTACACCAAGGTATCGTATAAGTGCATGAACTTCGAAACGATTTCCAGTTTGGTAAGCTCCTGTGTACAGGGCCCACTGATTCCAACCACCAATGGATCCACATAGTACCAGTAGGCCAAGGTAGCACCCGGCTTCAACTGCTTGTGTGCGGTACGGAAAAAATGATCGTAATCCTTAAACCAATGAATGCATTCAGCCGCCGTCATCAAGTCAAACTTATCTGCAGGCGCCTGGAAATCTTCAACGGCAGAAACAAAGAAATCAATTCTAGATTCATCCGAAATGCCCATCTGCAGGAGCCGGTCTGCTTTCAATTCAGATGCCGTCTTGATCATCTCTGGCGACAAGTCCAAGCCCTTGACATTTTGGGAGAAGTTCAAGAGGGGAAACGTGGCGGCTCCAGTGCCACATCCAAGGTCAATGGTATTCTGCACGTGCAGTTTTCCAGTGTACTCCACAAGCGTCTGGTAAAAGGCTGGAGGGTACTGGGGCCGGAACGAGTTGTAGTTGAGCGATTTGAATCCAGATTTGGCAAACGTCGACATTGGATTTTGATCTAATTGAATTTAGATACTGAGGAGATTTTGAACGGTAATAATTGATCGCTTTAGATGTAAGACGTCAACTGTGAATTGTAGTAAATGGCTGTAAACGGCTGTAAACGGCTGTAAATTCCTGTAAACTGGGTGAACAACGAATTGAGTCTGATTGGCCGTTTTTGTTTAACTATAATGACTGCGCCAACAAATTAAGTTCAGTGCAATTAGTATCAATTCTGATTGGCTGTAATGGCTATAAGATACAATGCTGTAATCTTCAATGCTTCAATGCTTCAATGCTTCAATGCTGTAAGAATGAAGAGATAATTGACTTTAATGGTAATTAATGGAACTTCAATTCTTACTTATAACAATCTGATTGTTTAAAAATTTGATTGTTCAAGAAATTGACTGTTCAAGAAATTGACTGGCTGTAACTTTAATTGACTGTAACTCTAATTGATTGTATTGACGTAATTGACTTCAATGTAGTTCTTTGGTACCAACAATTGATTGGCAGTAAAGCGGATATTGGGATGTAATGGTGATTGGCTGTAATGGCTGTAAGAAAGAAAGGAATTGACTTCAATGGAACTCCAATTCTTGTGTATACCAATTTCTGTTTTTGATTGTTTTGTAACAATTTGATTGGTTGCAATTCTGTGACTATAACTCTGTGACTGTGAATCTATGGCTGTAACTCTGTGGGAATGATGAATAATGGCTGTAAAATGAATGGTGGGGAAACGCGCTTTATATGTCAAGACGACGTGGCTGGGTGCAGTACGACGCAGTGCGTGACCTAGTCCGAGGCTCCGAGCCCCCCGAGGTGGGGGCCGAACCCAAGGCCCGAGGTTGGGGTCAGTGCGGAAGATTCCTCGGAGTGCACTTTTGGTGTTTGGGGGTGAGAGTGAGATCAGGCACTTATATGTAGGACATGTTGCCATATTAGCTCCGACATCGGTTCCGACAACCTTCCCTCCCTCTCCTAATTAATCTTATACCTTACTAATGTTTATAATGATAGTCCATAATCTACAGTATAGCAGTAAGAACTAGACTAGCATAGATAAGTTGATCAACTCAGACATCTAAGCTAGTCTAGAAGTAGTATCAAGGTAGTCTATAAGTATCACACACATTGAACAAGCCCTTGTACCCGTCGACCTTTACCCGTACACCCGTTCACCGCCTATCGGTGTGGGTCGCTGCAAGTACAGTAAACAGAGCCACGCCCTAGGAGGAATGAGCACCACCAGTGCGCAGCCGAACGTGCCCCATATCGAGCATTTTCAGCATTAGCCTTTTGAATTAGATACTACGGCTATTTTTCTATCCTGACCACCATCTGCAATTTTTCTTGGTTTAGCCTGGTTTTAGTCTGGTTTTAGTCTGGTTTTAGTCTGGTTTTAGTCTGGTTTCAGTCTGGTTTCAGTCTGGTTTTAGTCTGGTTTTAGTCTGGTTTCAGTCTGGTTTTAGTCTGGTTATAGCTGGGACTTTTGTCGTGATTTACAAGTCTGTTCTCTGGCTACTCAAGTTACTTTGATGAGTCTTCCAATCACCTTGTTACCAGAAAGTTTCTTATTATGGATTATTCTTTCTGTTGAAATAATTCCTATTATTAAATTGATCCAGATTTGATCCACTTGAATTCTTGCAATAAATTGGCTTGACTTTTGAATACTACTTTTCAATCATGAATCGAACAATTGAATTGTCCAACCCACTCCGCTCCTTTTTGGCTTTTTTGTTTTTGCTTCACTCAGCTCCTTTCCAAGCTGATCCTACTTACAGTGATATTCGAAACGATTCAGACCAGCGCCACAGAATGTTTAGGATCAAGAAGACAGAATGTTTCGGACCACACTACTAAAATTAAACAAACCAATAATTCACAAAGTCTCATACCCCTTAGCACATCCTTTCCTTTCAAACCAAATAGCGTAATGTTTTTCAAACCAACTTTCATTGGATTAACTATATTCTGAAATCTGAAATTTGAAATCTTAAAAACTGTATCTGGAGGATTGCCTAATAAATCATCTCTCTGTCGCGTAGGTCTGAATCGTTTTATCGCACTGGTGTGAATCGTTTCGAAAAACACTGTATTGCCGCACTGGTTTGAAAGGGGGTAATTTAAAAAGACTGTACACACCATTTATGACCCTCACATTTACCCTCACATTTACCCTCACTATCATCCGTTGACATTCACTATGAACATCCATGGACATTCACTATCATCCATTGACATTCACTATCATCCATTGACATTCACTATCATCCATTGACATTCACTATCATCCATTGACATTCACTATCATCCATTGACATTCACTATGATGATTGACCTCCACTATGATGATTGACCTCCACTATGATGATTGACCTCCACTATGATGATTGACCTCCACTATCATCCATTGACCTCCACTATGATCATCCATTGACGGAGTTGGCTCAGAAATGCAACAACGTCGAGAAACTATACAAGAATATTTTGAAGGTCACGCAAAACTACGAGAGTGAATCCGTATGACTATCCTCTTAATTTGCAAGAGTCGTTCAACGAGTTTGGCAAGAATATGTCGGACACATTGACCAATTTGTCCAAAGCAACCACTCCTGCAGAAGCACAAGCGGCCTTTGTTGCTCCTCCTGGCGGTGAGTTCAAGCCTCCTAAGACCATGTACCATGTACCATGTACCATGCTCTTGTTAGAGAGAGCTACAGATGGTTCCATTTTGACTTCTTCCAGCGACAACACTCACGATCCTTTGGTCAAGGCCTTGGACTTATACTCTTCCAACTTGAACAAGATTGCCAACGCAAGATTAGGACAAGACCAATTGATTAAAACCAAGTTCAACACGCCGCTATCCAGGACTTTGAGATTTCTTCTTGCACAAAGCTCGAACATTCAGAAGAAAGTTGAGGAGAAGAGAATCGATTACGATGTGGCAAGACAAGCTTTGGTACATTGCTCTAACCCTAATAAGGAGCCTCAGTTTATGATTATCCATTGACATTCACTATGATTATCCATTGACATTCACTATCATCCATTGACATTGATCATTCATTGACATTCACTATCATCCATTGACATTCACTATCATCCATTGACATTCATCATTCATTGACATTCACTATCATCCATTGACATTGATCATCCATTGACATTGATTATCCATTGAAACACCTACCTGAATCCCACTAATACTTACTAAAGCTAGAGTCATTATGATTTCTATTTTATGGTATACATTTTTGTGGTAGATCTGTTTTTGGTAGATCTGTTTTTGGTAGATCTGTTTTTGGTAGATTTGTTTTTGGTGGTACAGTGTTTTTTAAAACTATTCAAATCAGCAACACCAAAAATTCAAACCATACTAAGCAAATTTCAACAACCCAATAGTTCCACAAATTACTATTTTTCTTAAATACTTAATAAAGATTTCACATGAAACAAGTTATTTTCAAATCCTGGGTCTCTAACAATTTTTGAGTCATGAGTAACGAACTTTTTTAATTATTGGTCTGCTTGGTCTGGTTTGAAAAGTATTCAAAAAGACTGTATATACTGCATTTGGGAGTCTTGCAGTACGGAAACAGAAACAGAACTGATTTTATTGTGTAAAGACTTTAACTCCAGTTCAGTTATGAGTGCTGGGGAATCAGGTGGCCCGTAGAGTAACCATGGTGTAATGTCCAGAGGTCCCTTCTCATTATAGGTCAAGGATCTCATTGCCTCATCAAGGTAAGTAAACATTTTAGGGGAAGTGTTTGCTTCAGACACAGTAGGAGTCTCAGACACAGTAGGAGTCTCAGAGTCAGTACAAGGAGGTCTGGTGGGTCTGGATCTAGGAGGCATCTAGTCATAGTATAGTCATAGTATAGTCATAGTATAGTCATAGTATAGTCATAGTATAGTCATTGCAGTCATTGCTAGATTCTTCTTAAACCTCTAGTACTAAATCATCTATTTTGTTCGTTGATGATTTCTCAGAGAGAAGAACTTGAGCGGTTTATATAACCTTTCGTTGCTTTAAAGTTGTTGATGTTTACTTTACTTATTGATAAAGATAAAGTTCATAGTCTCATCAAGGTATGTGTATACTTGAGGAGTTACACGAGAGCTGTTTCTAGGGTTTGGCTGTTTCTAGTCTAGGTGTTTCTAGTCTAGGTGTTTCTAGTCTAGGTGTTTCTAGGGTCTGACTAGTCAGAGATCTTCAAATACTTGGCTAAGTAATTGGGGTAGCAAAGGCCTCATTATATAAATGGGAGTCGGCCTTCACTGACCCTTGGTTATCAGTCAGGCTAACCAAGGTAGAGAAACTAGTAGCGGCGAGCCCTGCAAGCCCAGAGCGCCGTGCGCGCGCTTATTCGGTGCTATTTTCCAACTTATTGTTATCCTGCATATAACACCTTAGGAGGGACTATGTAATTAGTAAACGAATTATTGGTTTGTTTAATTTTGCTAGTATGGTCCGAATCATTCTGTTTTCTTGACCCTAAACATTCTATCTTCTTAATTCTAAACATTCTGTAGCGCTGGTCTGAATTGTTTCGAATAATACTGTAACAAAGAGACCCTTATATTTTCACTATCAGAAATGCGGTGCGAGGTCCGAAGCTTCATCTCATACAGTGTTATTCGAAACGATTCGGACCAAGAAAACAAAATGATTCGGTCCATACCAGCAAAAATCAAACAAACCAATAATTCACTTACTAATTACATAGTCCCCCCGAAGTTGTTATATACAGGATAACAATAGATCCAGTTCAGTTTCGTACTTCAAGACTCCCAAATGCAGTACAGTCTATGTTTATCAATACAGTGTAGTGTTTATCAATACAGTGTAGTGTTTATCAATACAGTCTAGTGTTTATCAATACAGTCTAGTGTCTAGTGAGTAATTCCTTATTGACTCCTATGATCCTGATTGAAGGATTTACTGACTTAGTACCAGCAACTGACTCTTAGTAGTCTGAATACCAAACTAAAGTATACTCTGATACTGTTGTAGGTACTACAGAGGCTGCTACTTTCCTTGTATTGAGTAACATAGATAATGTCCTGATACTGGTGATACTAAATAAGATTCATAATTATGAAGACAGGTTAAAACTTCATTATTCATATAGATTATCTCTTGATATCTACTTTATAAATGTATAAGTATATAAATGAAAAGTGGAACAATATATGTATGGGTGTGAGAGTGAGAGTGTGAGAGTCTGAGAGTGAGAGTGTGAGAGTGTGAGAGTGAGAGTGTGAGAGTGTGAGTGTGAGTGTGAGTGTGAGTGTGTGAGTGTGAGTGTGTGAGTGTGAGTGTGAGAGTGTGAGAGTGTGAGAGTGTGAGAGTGTGAGAGTGTGAGAGTGTGAGTGTATGAGTGTATGGGTGTATACTAGAAATTCTAGAATACACTACAATAGTTCTACAGTAATGGCAGATGGGAATAAGTTACCGAATCACAAATAGTACTACTGCAAATAACATCTAAATAGAAAGGCTGAAGTGACTCCCTATATATGATTGTACATCTACAGGTTTAGACAGATACAGTGTTACTCGAAACGATTCAGACCAGCACAATACAACGATCCAGACCTACTCGACAGAATGGATCAAACCAAGAAGACAGAATGATTTCAACCACACTAACAAAATTAAACAAACCAATAATTCACAAAGGTTCGTACCCCTTAACACATCGTTTCAAACCAAAGAGCACATCGTTTCGAACCAAATAGCGTAATGCTTCACATTAACTTTTGTTGGATTGCAATACTCTGAAATCTTAAATCTCTGGAGGATTGCCTAATATAATTACTGCATTTAGGAGGAGTCTTGCAGTACGAAACTAAACTGGGGTTTTTGTTATCCTGTATACAACAACTTGGGAAGGGCTATGTAATTAGTGAATTATTGGTTTGTTTTATTTTGCTAGTGTGGTCCGATTCATTCTATCTTCTTGGTCTCAAACATTCTGTCTTCTTGGTCCGAAACATTCTGTCGCGTAGGGCTGAATCGTTTTCTCGCGTAGGTCTGAATTGTTTTAATCGCACTGGTCTGAATCGTTTCGAATAACACTGTATATAGTGTTTTCCAAAACTATTCAAATCAGTGAGGTCAAATGTTTCAAATCACACCAAGCAAAATTAAACCACCCAATAGTTCGATCAATTACTATTTTTAATACGTCTGTCTTTCTGTTCTCTATGTCATAATCATTTAGTGCAAACACTCATTTGGCATCTCTTTGTTTCTGCCCTCTGC